>JAOYSI010004612.1:0-14165 GCA_025775065.1 Hiodon alosoides
TTTCAGTTTGAACGAATGCCTCAAGGCATTACTGGGGCACCAGCAACCTTTCAAAGGTTAATGGAAAAGGCTGTGGGGGACAGGAACCTCCTACAAGTGCTAGTGTACTTTGACGACGTGATAGTGTTGGGAAAAACTCTCGAGGAACACGAAGAGAGATTGCTCAAGGTTCTAGATCGTCTTGGTGAAGTTAGACTGAAGCTCTCAGTTGACAAGTGCCAGATCTGTCTACCAAGGGTCAAGTACCTGGGACACATCGTGTCTGCAGATGGTGTCGCCCCAGATCCATGCAAGATTGAAGCTGTCACTACATGGCTAATGCCAACAAACCTGAAGACGTTACAATCTTTCCTAGGGTTTTGCGGATATTACCGCCGATTCATTCAAAACTACTCTGCAATAGTAAGACCACTGACCGAACTCACAAAGGGATATGCTCCAACAAAAACATGCCCAAGATGTGAACAAAGTCTACTTAAAAGAATCAGAGCCTTTTGAGGAAAGATGGGATAAAGCTTGCACTGATGCATTTCATCACATAATTCACTGTCTGACACATGCACCTGTTCTGGCATTTGCCAATCCACAGAATCCATACATCCTGCATATGGACGCCAGCTTGAAAGGTCTGGGCGCTGTCCTTTACCAAGAATACACTGAAGGCCTGAGACCAGTTGCCTTTGCAAGCCGAAAACTCAGCTCTGCAGAGAGAAACTACCCCATACATCAGCTGGAATTCTTGTCACTCAAGTGGGCAGTAGTAGACAAATTCCACAACTATCTGTGTGGGGTAAGATTCACCGTACGTACCGATAACAACCCTCTTACGTACGTGCTGTCCACAGCCAAGCTCAATGCAGTGGAGAATCGCTGGCTAGCTGCCCTATCAACGTACGAGTTTGATGAGCGGTATCGCCCAGGCCGACAGAACATTGATGCGGACCTGTTGTCAAGGAAGAGTTGCCAGAAGAGGATGACGATGGCTGGGTGACTATACCTCAGTCTAGAGTGAAGACCACCTGCCAGAGGGTCAGCATCCCAGAGTTTACACGCCGTATACCAGTCTGTGTTGCTCAGCTTGGAGCATCTCCCCACTGTGTTCCTGACCTGTATGCGTTTCCAACACGTGGAGTTAAAGTCTCTGGAACTCATGTCCAAACTGAATCTCAGGAAGGCTCAGGAAGAGGATGAAGCCATCAGACCAGCCATACAAGCCGTCAAGCATGGGCGCTGGCCAGAGGAGGTGAACGGGAGTCTGGAGTTGTCCAGATTGAAAAGAGTGGTCACAGATCATTTCACGAGATATGCTCAGGCTTTCCCAACAAAAAGCCAGAAGGCCCATGTTGTGGCCAAGGTCCTGATTGAGAAATATTTCATACATTATGGACTGCCTGCGAGGATCCATTCGGATCAAGGAAGAGATTTCGAGAGCCGCTTGATCCGAGAGATGTTGACCTTGATGGGGATACACGAGTCGCGGAGCACACCGTATCATCCGCAAGGAGATCCGCAGCCAGAAAGGTTCAACAGAACTTTGCTCTCCATGCTAGGTACGTTAAGCCGGGAGAAGAAGCGTAGAAAAGAAGGCCTCTGATGTTGCAGACAAACGGCACCAGAGAAACAAGAGGTTGTATGATCGCCGAGTTACCTTCCAGTCCATAGAGATCGGCGACAGAGTACTGCTCCGGAATCTAGGCCCGAGAGGCAAGCACAAACTGGAAAGTAAGTGGAGCCCTGACCCATATGTTGTTGTTGGAAAGATGCCAAACCTACCTGTGTTCAAGATCAAACGGAAGGATGGAAGGCTAGGGGAAAAAAACTGCATAGAGACCACCTTCTTCCTATTGGACAGTTTGTGAGAATACCACCCGCAGAACAGGATGCTGATCCATCTGCCAGACCTAAGACTAGAGCAGACACTCGCAAGAAAAGTCAAAGAGACTCAAGACCAGAGACTCAAGAGTTACAGGAGTTTTCTGATTCGTCATCTGACATGGAGTATTTTGTCACTCCCCGTGTCACTCGGAGAGAGCCTGTCCCGAAGGTGCTAAATACTGCCAGGCCAGTAATTGACCTAGAAAGCTGACCCTGAAGCTGAAACTGTTCATGAAAATGATTCAGACTTGGACGATGTTAATCACAACTCTGAACCAAAACCAGAGGATGAGTGTGATCAGGAAGTAGCTCTAGAAGAGACCAGTGAAGCTGGATCAGAGTCTGACCATGAAGAAGTATCTGAGGTCCAGGAGGACAGAGTGCAGCCCAGATCTGAGCCTAGACCTAAGAGAACTGCCAAGCCAACTATTAGACTTACCTATGATGAGCCTGGTAGATCCAGAGACCAGCCTTTGACTATTGTACACAGAGGGATAGTCATTAAAATAGGAAAGCACTAGAAACACTAGTTATTAAGCCCTTACGACTCCTTTGTTAGTTTATTAGTGTCTGATGAGGACAAACAGACATTTAAAAGGGGGAGGGTGTAACCCGGTTGGAATTATTAAAATAATAATTTCATAGTTTATTAAATTGAAGAGTTATTGACCCGCAATGATGTTATAGTTTGCTATAAGTTGTGACATGTATAATTGATAATGTTAATGTTATATTGAATTTAGTATTTAAAATGTTAAATATTTCTTGAGGAATAATATATGTAAAGGTTTCCCTCCCTTTTTTACTTCCTTCACCTTTCAACCCAAAGGTGATTGACTCATTCACGAACCTTTCAGAAATAAAATAAATTAACTAACTCTTTCGTCCTATTCTTGCAGGTATTTAACAAACATTTTTACATATATTATTCCTCAAGAAATATTTAACATTTTAAATATTAAATTCAATATAACATAAACATTACCAATTATACATGTCACAACTTAAGCAAACTATAACATCATTGCGGGTCAATAACTCTTCACTTTTAAACCCTTATTTAATAAACTATGAAATTATTATTTTAATAATTCCAACCGGGTTACATGTGTATTTATTTTTTTTTACATATAATGTGAATGTAACAATGAGACAGTACGAAGTCGAAAGGTGAACCCAGGTTTATTATGCAAGGTGACCAAAAACAAGAAGGGCTGATGTGGGAACAGTACAAGAAAAGGCAAAACAGGAATCCGGTGTCAGGGAAACAGAAGGTTGGTGTAAACACAGAGAGTCATGCACTAGGAAACAAATGCTTGGAATCGAAAGTGAGTAAACAACAAACAGCACTTTGAACGAGTGAAGGGAGAGTTTACAAGTGCTCATGGTTTTGAGGAAGGTTAAAAGGATAATTAGCACATGGTGCTAAGGAATGACTGAAAGTCTAGTATTTGGGAGAGTCTGATCTTCTTGGCTCAAATGGGGGCGTGATTAGTGGAGTGCGAGGCGGCGATGTTACAGAGAATAACAGGGGACCAAAAACAGATCCCTGAGGGATTCCACAGTCCATGCTATATTTTTCTAAAGCATGCACATCAAGACTGACAAAGCATTATCTTCCAGTTGTGTAGGATAGGAACCAGTTTAGAGGAGAATGGCATGTCAATAGTTTTGTGGCCTACCGGATCAACCAGACACTCCACTTGCATCAGCATTCAGTTTGAGATCATTCACTACTTTGACTCAGTACTGAGTTGTTTTATAAAGCTAGATTGGAATTCGCCTAGAATTTTGTTCATTAAAGACTTAATGAAAATGGAAAACTTTAAAAAATGGTAAATTTGTCTAAAATCGCTGGACATCTGGATCTTGATAATCATATATTCCCCAATGTTTAGGCAGGCCAGGGGAGACCACATACATCCAGTAAAAGGGCAGATAAAGAGCATTCCTGCAGACCTGTTTGCGTGATTTAGTTTTTTTAGCCTTGCATTCTGTTCCCTGCTACAAAAAAATGAAAAATAAAACTGGACACGACTAAGCTGCTTTTTTCCTTGCTTTTGCTATGGAGTTACATCTATTACCACACAGATATAGGCCTTCTGTTTCATCTAAGGGTGTAGAGACGAAAAGTAATCAAAGCAAATGTGTGTGCCAGATTTTGATACCAATTACATTCTTGTTGTTTTGTTGTTTTTCATCTGTACAACAGAGTGGAAATGTCTGAGACTGATAATGGGATATGTAGTAGATAATAATTGAATTTTTGACACTGATCTTCAATTGACAAGACTCGACAAGACTCAACAGTCTTTACATATCTTGTACTATGAGTACGAAAGATATTCAGAATTACAGTTCCAGTATATCATAGGGAATTGTGAATGAATATATCGCCATGCTCAACAGAATGCCTCATCCTGCTATGATACAGAAAACCGCATCATAATCTTGATAAAGAAAGCGGATTATTTACCTAGCTCATTATTTTATGTCCCCTGTTTTAATTAACCATAAAACTGAACTTTTGATTTATAAACATCTTGTCTGTGTTCTTCAGCTGCAAAAATCCCTGAACATAGGAAATCATGACAGAACCTCCTCAACTACATGCTAACTGTTAGGTACCGGGGACTTTCATTACATTTTTACAAACCCAAACTCCATTTAGGCACAGCTCTGCACAAATGGTTTAAATTTTTGTATGGAAATTTGTAATTTGTATTTTAATTACCTGTGACATTACAAATTACATACTTTTACAAACCATGAACAATTAAGACTCTGAATGCCATAGTTACTTGACCCTGCTTATAAGTACAACTGTGTGTAGCACGTGAGGGCGTGCTCAGTCTGAGACTAGCCAGAAACTGAGGCTTTGGGGGAGGGTTTAATAATAGGAAATAAAAGGGGGCCTTTTATTTGACCATTTTGTAAGGTTAATGTAAGATTATACCTTTCGAATTTATCCACGGTTTTCCTCTCATCAAATCTGAAATTAGATTGGTATTGCTGACAGTATATCCTTACCATTGCTCATATTTATTCTTCATTTAATAAGCACAAAATTTTAAGTGGAAAAAGACCGAATTTCTCAGTCTATGTAAAGACGACAAGCTGCCTGACCTTTTACTGGCGGAAGTTAAAAGGATATCATCATCAACTAAAGTAAGGTCTGTAAAGCATAGAAATCTATAGGTTTATAATACCACATATCAGTCACACACATAATGCCTTTGATTGAAGTGTATATTCAATGTATAAAATTTTATTAACAGAGTTCCATTTAACTTATTGTAGTTGAATTTGGGCAAAAGTGGGAGGGGCAGAACCTCCCAGCCTGAAACAATGTGCAAATGCACAATTTTTTGAGTAACTGGGTGATTATCACCAGCACTTGGCCCACTTGGTTGTAAATTACGACAAAATGCAGGGATTAAAAGTGAAGTAGCCAGTCTACTGGTTGCAAGATGGGAACCCCATTGAGGGTGACTGATGATCGTGTGAGGAAAAAATCTTTCTTTTATTTATTTAGTTCAAGTTAACATTCTAGAAGTGTGTCAGTCATGGTTGTTAATCCAAGTAGTCAGCATTTTTACCCAAGAAACAAATTTTTTAAATAAAACCTTAAGGCCTGAGCAATTCACTAATTTTGTACTCATTAACCTTTCCACAAACCTAGATATTCTATTCACATTTTTGGACTGTTACAACAAATTATTGATGCTTTGTTTGGCCTGTAAAACATACATTGATGTTGGGTCCCACTCGTTTAAGACCACCTAGCCTGATATTCTGAGCCAGAAACCTGATTGCCAACAGCCCTCAGCTGAGTACTTGGTACGCCTGAGCCATGGTTTAATCACCCACAGCGTGAAAGGCTGAAGGACTGTACCAAAGGTGAAAGCATTTAGTGGTGGTATGGAACTCACTTGAGCCGAACTTGAGTCCTGTGTTTTTGGAGTCTGAGTAATTTTATCCATTTTTGGTAGGAGAACCTGATTGGTGGATTGACCCTTTCCTTTATGAGAACTTACTTTGGACTTTGTTTTTCTACCCTGTCTTTGCATTGCACCTTTTTGTACTTCTGCTCGCTATATCAAAATTAATTTTTTCTTTAAAACTCTCTCCCATTGGTGGTTTCATTCAATTCAATTCAATTTCAATCAATCAATTCATCCTGCAAGTAACAGCATGCCCTACACCCAGGGAGTTGATACAATGTTTTTACTTTTTAATATAAAATTCTACTTTTGCAACACACCTAGAATAATGATTACATTTTGATGGTTATTGTGTATGGAGTGAAACCATTTTTAAAGCTTAGCCCATAATTATGTCAAAAAACATTATCGATTTAAATTAGATTTTCCCCACTACTTTTTTTATCACTGATTATCAAAATATGTAAACAATTAATCTGTGATAGCTAGCTCCTCTAAATAGTTGTATTATCTCACAATCGCTTGTACGCATCAGTACCACAAATTAAATGTGCCCAATGGCATGTAAATACAATAAAATTGTAATACTTTATATCATATTACCTTATCCATATTGCTAAATTTAAAAAGTAAAATAATTTCATATTCCTAGGGCATCCATATCTAGGGATTTTTATGTAATTCCAAAAACATTGTAAGTGACAACACAGGTGTGATGTTTTGCATAGAAGTTGTGGTGAAGTGTCATTATTAAGGCCAAACCAATCTTTAAAATGGAGGAGACAGATGTTTTTGCAAATGAAGTACATATCAGACATACTAATTTTCAAATATGTTGTAATAAACATATATCATGAGGTTATAATACTTGTGAAGATGTATTGATGATGAAAAGATTTTAGCTCAAAGCTCAGATAGACCAATCAAAAGTCAAACTTGTATTTTTTTTTAATCTTTATTACTGGCATATTGCACCATAGTGCAATAGGTATGAAAACTAATCGCTAACTGCTATTTAATAATTATTGGTCTTCAATAATTAAATGAGACCAGCCCGTATTAGGCTAGTTCACCAGCTAAATTTTCACTTGTTTTCGACGAGATTGGTTGGTAGCTAGCTAGCTTGCCATGTCTTACATAACAGCGCTTTCAAAAAAAATGGTTTAAACCCTTATTTTGATTAAGTTGTTGAAAACCGAGTCGGTTTATTATTGCCATTGAAATAACTCAGTCAGTGGCTTTTCCAGATGCAATTCTTGCTTAATTTTTTCTAAACATTCTATTGCAGTGTTCTAATCACAGATATATGATGGTACGCTGCAGGGACCACTTTAAAACGATCAGATATGAGACGGTACACGTTAAAGGAAGATTAATAATTATACAGTAAATGATGCATACTTAATGCTTACCTTTACTGAGATATATCTAGATTATTATATCTAGAGGGTATTAGCAGGTGAAGATTAATAATGAAACTTTGTATGGTCTTTTTCATTTTCAAAAATGATCCAGCAATTTCCCAGAGGATGATGGAGATGTTGATTGGAGATTTGGAGAAGGTGTTTATTGACATCGTCGTTTTTTTCCCCAAAATTTTCTTCAGTTTTGATGTACACAATAAAACATTTTTGTACACATTTTCTGCAGCTAGCTAGGAAAAAAGAATGTGGCAACCCCTTTTAAATGGTACATATGCTGTACCTTAGACCAAAGGTACGAATAGTTATAGTAGGATTTTACTTCATCCCTTTACAAAGATAAATATACTTACTTCATCCCATGCAAAGAAATATCGTATGTTTAGATTTACATTAATACCTACTCTAAATCGGCAATAGGCAATATCAAATATTTTTTACCATTTTCAGTAATTTTTACACAAGGAGTTTCATAGCTTGAAGGACAAGTATTCAATAAGCATTCTATTTGTTGTAGTGCATTTTTACAAATAGAATTGGTCACAAAGCGCTTAACAGATTGCATTTTCTAGAGGGAATAATACAATTTTAAAAATCCCAGAGCCAAAAACTGTCTCTTGACCCAAGAAGTCATTGAGATAAAATGGAAAATGGAATTATAGTAGACACGTATAGATTAAAACTGAATTCATCAGTGAGGAGCTAAGTAGATAGCTCAGCAGCTTCAGTATTTTGTGGAAGGTAGGAGGGATAGCCAAAAGTGCCCTACAGGTGGTCCTGTCTTGGTTGTTGGTATCAGGACTACACTGGCGATGATACCTCTCTGTGGATTTGAATAATGTCACTGATAATATTTCACTTATTTCATGGGCAAAGGACAAACTGGAAAATCCTGAACTTTTAGGTTTTATTAGTTTTACAATGGAAATGATATATTCTGACGCTTGATTTTACATTTCATTGTTACAGATTCAGTTTGTCCAAAAATTATTTTGTAAACTTTCCTTGTATTTAAAGCTGAAATGGAATTGATCTTAAGGAAAAGGGCACAATATTCATCACTAGTCATCACTTTCCACTTCTCATGTGTATTTTATGCATTTTATTAAATTGTTATATAAGTCTATTTGTGTTGTAATAAATGCAATCAGGCACACGCAGTTATGCATAATGAACATTATATAATTATATATAATTTCATATTAAATTACAATACAGTATCTTATATTTATAACAATTATTAGCTATATTATTACTGTTCTTATTTATAATAATAATAATAATAATAATAATAATAATAATAATAATAGTATAGCTGTTGTTATGTGGGCTATGTGAGTGGCAAAAGGATAAAATACTAGGTATTTTGATTTTCAGACTACGTGCATGTAGGAACATGCTTTTTAAAATGGGGTATGGCTTTAAAAAAACGGGGTATGGCTTTACTATGGAAAAGTAAAGTGTTGCAACATATAATGGGGCATGACTGTATTTCAGTTATTTTTCCAAATAAAAGGAGTCTTCTCTTTCTGTAGACCTGACATGTTTCTGGAGGACCTGAGAGTCACAATGTAGACAAATACATGTGGTAACATTTATTGGAAGGAAAAGTCCTGTATTAGGAAATATCATTGAAATATATAGTTATATTATATGATCATAAGAAAAAAGTGAGAAAAATGGCAGCCAGCTATAAAATTCATTTTCCACTCCATGATCATTCATTCAGCATTGCCTTTGAGCCTCGTATCTCTATTATTTCACCTTCACTTCATCCAGTGAGGACAGTCTGATTGCTGAGGCTATTCACTGCCTCTAAGAGATTGCATCGCGTCAATTCAGAGAATATTCGGTTTCAATCTCTGCAGATAGAGAATAGCAGTCGCTCAGTTTCTACTGGGAAGTGTGAATATAAATTATTAGCTGATCTGGTTGTATCTTTTAATTTGTAATGTTATAACTGATGAGTGTGATTAAGAAAAATACAGGTTTTCCCACTAAAATACCAACCTGGCATTAGACTTAAGCTTGCCTGAGAAGGGCAAACCTTGACTAACTCTAATAGATACCTGGATTCATTTTACAGTTACCTTCCTGTCATCTATATACACCAATGATTCTCAACTCATTTAACTTTGGGGGCACATGGAAGTGATTAGGCTGTATAACATAGGCGGAGTTTGATTTCAATATTTGGGTGGAATAGTGCACAGACACTGCCTGTACAGTAAGCTATGTTTTGACAGGTTGGAAACAATTTGTGACCAAATTGTTTCTGGGCTATCAAGTCTCTTTCCTCAGGGTGCTGACACGTTCGCCAAGATGCATCATTATCTACCAAAGGCCCGCCGCGAGGACCCTGCCAGCAGCCTAGCCAGGGACCTGATTTTCTCATGACACTGTCATCATGAGAAAGCCTAAGGCCTTGTTTTCCGCTGGTCCCGCAGCCGAGAAATGCAAGCACGTCGACAGGCAGCAGAAGAGCAAAGTTGCTCCTATTGTCCTCCAGAAAAGAGATCAGCTGCTACCTGCATTCTCGTCATGATGAGAGGTGGGCTGAACACAGCTGCACACAGGGGACACCGTGTTACAGGCAAGGGCTGAACGGTTGCGTTTGTATTAATTCTAACTTTCAGATTGTTGGGAGCACTACTGGAACTTCTAATTACTGGAAAATTGTTTCCTACAGCAAACCTTTGTAGAGTCAAAATTTGAAAAAGAAACAAAAAAATGTGTAAATCCCTACAATAAAATGGAAAAGGAACAAGTTTTGCTATAATCTAATATATATAATAATCTAATGTTATTGGTTGTGTTTGATTATGTTGCGAAAAGTGACACTTGAAATTAATTAAACAAAACATAAAGGAAGTGCTTAGGGTAAGTTATTATGTTATTCATCAACATCAAAATTGTTACAGACAACGTAACAATTACCATTATTACATTATCTAGTTTAATTACATTAGGTTTTGAGTCAGTATTTCAGTATTATTTGCTAAGAACACAAGCTGACATGGTCAGTGTCCAGAGCTGAGTATTTCCTGTTCACAATGTTGTCAGCTGTTGAAAACATGGTCTGATTCCAGAATGTGTATATATATATATATATATATATATATTTCATTGTTCTTTCTACAACTTTAAAATAACTAAAGTATCTCTTGTGTTCAAATATTATATCAATATTTATTACAATATAGAGCCCCAGTGGCTGCAATGTATTATTTTATAGAGCTCATTTGGACAGCTTTTCTTGCAGGCATATCTCTGTGAATCCCCTCAAAGGCAGCCTTGATGTGGCTTTGAAAGACCTCGGCATTTGAGCAGCGGATCGATGCAGCACCCTTTTAAACACAAATCCAGTGCCGTGGACCTATGAGTGGTTGTTCTACGTCCTTCAACAAAGACCTTCGTCTGCAGAATGCCGATGAGATCAAAGCATGAGCGCATTAAGCACGTGTATCACGTGAAGGTCACGCACACACTGAGTTCCACCTTAATCATTGAGGTCATAAAGTGCACAGTCAGTGGTTTGGAAAGCTTTGGAAACAGTTGTGCAGGTGAACCATGCTATATGCTACATGCAGTAGTGACAGTTCTTTTAACTGCTTTCACACGTTTTCTGAAACTGTGTCTCATTTTTTTCAAAACTCTACATATTAATCCAAAAATTGCTCAGACAAAATGCAAAATGCCTCATACCTCCTGCAAAATCAAGTATTTGTATCAAATGGCAAACACTTTTATCGTCATAGTAAATTTTGGGATATACCATGTACACGCTGTTGTTCTAAATCTAAAGGTCTTCTGTTTTTCATAGGCTTATATCTTCCATACAATGCCCATATCCATATCTTCTCATTCAGTTTAACAACCATATTAAGTAACATACAAATAAATACTGTTTGTTGCGCATTAAAATGCTGTTCATCCAAATTCCATAAAATGTATTTGGGGTTGTAAGTAAATATCTATATTTAGTTAAATATCGGGGTGTATTGTTTATTACATAATATGTATAAAGCTTTAGGAGCAGATGAGACAATTCTCCTTGAAGTCTTCTTTTCTTTATTAGTCCCTGTTCCTAACAGTTGGAGAAGAATGTTGTTTCCACTTGGATTGATGGGTTCTTAAGAGCTGCACCAAAATAGTATATGCATCTTCTATTCTGAGCACTTATTAAATTGTAACCACACAGAAAAGAGGAGATGCACAAACACTATCGGTCATTCTGATCACAGTAAAATATTTTGTGATAGCACAACCTCCCACATTGTTACATACAGTTCATTATATGAACTGTGCAACATAGTGAAATGTTCTCTTCACTAAAAGTACCACCCTCTTCTATCAATTTTTACATACTTTGATCCAGTGAGAGTATAATGAGTGGTATTTGGACATTGAGGATGTACCAAACAGGAAAACTCAAGGTGTCTTATATTATGAAACTTTATGATTTTATCTGATTTAATTGCGTATCATTAATCAAAATATTTAATACCCAGAGGTCAAAAACTAAGCTTAAGCACAGGCACACTAGGTAACAAGAGGGGAAGAGAAAGAGTGGTATTTGAAAGTTGGGCAGCCAGCTCTAAGAAATTTAGTGATCAGAAGCAAACTAAAGTTGCATTACAGGACCTAAAATGTCTGTACTGTTTACCAGGTTCATTGTTTTTTTGTTTTTATTTTGTTCAGCATTGCAGAATACTGTGGGGTGCTTTTAATGCTTAATGCCAGAAATGCATATTAACTCACATTGGCCTATTTAGCCTTGTGTCATTAGCACACTTTCATCTATAGGCTAGGCTTTTTTGGACAAAAACTTTGTAATTGCCTTTTTTTTTAAACCCACTTCATAAACACTTACAATAATCAAGAAAACAGCTAATTCGAAGGACGATTTCAAAAGAGAGATAAATTATTGGGCTGTTAAGCTATAGCCCTGTCAACATCAGAACATTACAAATGGAATTAATTCACTGCATTTAGGCAAAATTAGAATATCTTTATTTTAGATTCCTCCATTATTAAACATTTTTATTAAAATATATATTTAGAATATTAATACATAAAATTATTGATAGAAAATGTAAAATAAACAAATGTCACTTAGCTTACTTAATATTGTAGATTGCCCAACCAACCATAATGATCCAGGACCTTTCCAGATCCAGGTTACTTATAAAAAAACTATTGTATTTGGTTGCAGGTGTCTCCTCAGAAGAGTTAGAAGGCGCTGATTTGACACCAATGATTTGTATTACTTAATGTTTTTAAATGTATATTTTTAGGGTGGACAATAAAAGGCTATCAATTTTGGGCTCAGCCGACAAACTACTGTAATCGCTGGAATTCTAGCACAAGGCAATAGCAAACGAATTGAATGGAACGTTCAAAGAGCATGTTCTGAGCAGCAGTATTCTAACTCCACCCAAGATAAATCACATTTTCTTTTATTAATAAATATGATCTGCTAACAGCTAGCTTAAAACGAATACACTCTCAACGTAGTAGACAGTTGTTCCTTTACATAGCCATAAATGGGGGTGAAAGGATATTGGATAATTGTCAAAATTCATGTAAACTTTTTGGTGTGTTTAATGTTTCGAGGGCAAGGTGGCGCCCAGATCAAACTCATCTTAAATTATAGATTAATTTGTCTTGTATTCAATAAGCTATTACATGTGACATCTGTAAAACACATTTTTTCGATATTTGAAGTTGAAGAGTATTAGGGTACTAACTACAAAAAATCCCATTGAATTGAATGGGATTCTTTGAACATTCCAAGCTCAGAATTCACATTTTTTTCTTGCATATATGTTTGGTAGTAGATTCCTGAAATTTAAATATAAGTTAGAACAGATTGTACTCTTTCGAATGATGTAATTTAGAAAAAAAAGTAATATAAAGTACTGTGCAAAAGTCTTAGGCACATGTAAGAAAAATCGAAGCGAAGATGCTTTCATAAATAATGAAATTACAAGTTTCTAAATCTAAAACAATACAATAAAGGGCTGTAAACAGTACAAAACTAAAATAAAAAACAAAAAAAATTAAACTCAATATTTGTTGTGAGCACTCTGCATTTAAAACTGCATCAATTCTTTTAGGAACACTGTTGTGCATTTTTATTAGACAATCGGCTGGTAGATTGTTCCGAGCATCTTGGAGAACTTGCCACAGTACTTCTACAGATTTTGGCTGTCTGCCTTGCTTCTGTCTGTCCAGGTAATCACAAACCGCCTCGATGATGTTGAAATCATGGCTCTGTGGAGACCATGCCTTCTGTGCCAGAAAATGTTTGGAAATCAAAAAAACTAATTTTTACTCTGACACACTGCAGAAGACAAAAAATAAACTTGAAAGACTACATTTGTGTAAGAAAGCTAGGGTGCCTAAGATTTTTGCACAGTACTGTATATTTTTGATACAGAAGCTAATAAAAGTGAGATTGATCAACGGAGCGTGCACGCACACAAAGTTTTGAAGGTAAATGTAAATTGAGGCGAATTCCAGCCACATATTCATAAGCATAGATTCTATGGAGATTCTGAACTTGATGACTCAGAACAATGGAGTTCGAATGGAACACTTCCTCCCTACTGTTGCTGTTGGATCCAATACAGAACATCAAAAGGGTTGGGATATCCTTAAAATAAGGCACTTAAATAGGAATATATACTAAACTACAGTAGATGGAGCAAAACCGACTGCAGATTCTGAAACTGCGGACTGACTTGTATAATATACGTAATATCCGCTGGATTTGCTAGTTGAATTATTTTTTTTCCCAATTGTCCGCCCTAATATTTATTACATTACTGTTCTTATTCAATACTGAGAGAGAGAGAGAGAGAGAGAGAGAGAGAGAGAGAAAGAGAGAGAGAGAGAGAGAGAGAGAGAGAGAGAGAGAGAG
>JAOYSI010004613.1:0-14165 GCA_025775065.1 Hiodon alosoides
CCACCTCTTTAAAGGGAACCTGCCGTTGTGCTCCTAATCAACTTTGGTGAGTGTAAAATCCAACAAAAAGTCATTATGTAGATCAATAAATTTAAATGGTCTTTAAGTATAAAAGTTATATAAAACAAAAAAATAGGTAGGCTTTGCAGTAGAAAATGCAGTTTTCTACTTCAAGAGCCTTTTTCTGAAGGCAAGCCTGCTGCACAAATTACAGTAGCTCATATTCCAAAGATAGGCTCAACTGGGAATGGAGCCTCAGCTGGAAGGAAAAAGACAGACTGGAAATCACCTGGAGAATAGAAAAGTCTGAAACACTCAAACCCAGCTCTTGGAGCCAGACCGCAGGTCCAAAAGAAAGAGCACGGCCCTCTTCTAATACGTTTATTTGGGAATGTTGTAGCTCCTGTAGGTACGCACGTAGCCTAAGAGTGGAGGGTCTTCTGTAGGTAAAATTCATGCACTAACCCACATGTAACTATCAGAATACTAGTTTATGTGTTCCTCTGCTTCCTTATATGCAACTTCTGTCAGCGGCTTGGTTATGGTCACGTGGCCTACATAGAATTCGAATTGTTGACTGCACTAATAGGTGTGGGGTCTTTTCCTCTTTTCCCTGCCCTGGTACCAATGTTCCTGCGGCCTCCAGTGGCTCATTCTGTGAAGATCTAATGTCCTGCTTTCTGCTACCTTGTCACCTTCGGAGTCATTTTGATTATCTCGCTCAGCTCCCTCCATGGTGGATTCCCAGCAGATCCGTCCGTCAATGTGGCCCTGATCTGTCTGTCTTTAAGCAAGGCCAATTTTCCCTCATTATGGCCTTGTGCTCCAGTAAAGGTGTAGGTGTGTGTGCGTGCATGCCTCTTAGTGGTATTCTTAGAACTCCTTTGCCCCTTTACTTCCCCAGGTACTATTGGACGCGTGAGATTTGAACCAGGTCTTGGAGACATATGTTAAAATTCCATTGCAGTGTTTTATCCCTCAGGTTGTTTTCTTCTGTGGTGTTAAGTGGTGTTTCATTTTGGATCATTGCTGCGTTATTTCCATGGCATATCATCTATGTTTATTTAAGTCAATGGAAATGAGACCAGCAATGGAGACATTTATGTCGCTAGTCCTTTATGATATAAAATTGCAATTACAGATAAATCATATTGAATGAAGTACATGTATTGTTTTTTTCTTTAGATTAAGACCAATTTCAATTGATGTACAGTGCATTTAATTTTTAGTTGAATGAGGCATATTTTTTATATACAATTAGAACAGGGTACATGGCATGAAATCGGACTGGAGCACATTTGTCATTTGATTTAACAGATCTGAATCGACACACATAGATTGTATGTGTTAATGTCAGCATTGCAGCAGAGTACAGTTGGAAGGGCGCATTGCTCAGATTCTCCGTGTTTTAGCGACGGGTATACCTTCCTGTTTGGTTGCTCAGCATGGAAAACCAATCTTCTTCAGTAGCACAACAACCTGGGCGGTTCCCTGCTTTTTCAGAGCCCTGGGTGTGGAGGGTTTTTTAGGATGTGACAGCGGTTGTGCGTGTCTCTCCCTCACCGGCTTGGGTGGTTTATATAGCCCCTGCCCCACAATGACACAGTTACAGACACTCTCTCCGCTCTCCCCAGGACTCTTGGCCTCTTAAACGCTCTAATGCATCAAAGTGACAGTCAGGTTCCTGAGGAGGCTGGCCTCTGCTGTCGACCGGCAGGACATCCTGACAGGAGCAAGGGGGAGGGGCTTCTCCGCCTACCTTGGAGGGGGGCGGGTGGGTGTTTTTCGGATCAGAGTGGGATGCAGCGGGTGGGAAGCGGAAGCAGATCCGCCGTGGCTGAGGAGAGGAAAGGGGGAGACAGCTGGACCTGTCGATGAGTGGGAAAAGCAGGCTGGTCTCCAGGGAGGGGCTGGTTAATCCAAGGTCATGGTCATGAATTAAAAATCAGCCAATTATGCTGCTCTCTGCGCAAGATTCCTTTATGACGGTGAATAGTGGCATTCGGCGCGGTTGGGACAAGTTAACAGAGAGTCCCGAGAGCTATTGCAATTTGCCCGCGGGCCAAGGGCCACATGAGCCATGTAACAAGCACAGAATTAATCACTGGTGTTAAAAAAAAAAGCCATTATCTCTCCCACCGCCTTGATTCCGTAGGTCCCTATACGGACAACACTCCCAACACACAAAATCATACTCTTATTAAATGTTGATACTTTCATGCTGAAGCTCATAGACATGTAAACAGAATATATATATATATAGAACAAACCTGACTAATACACCGCGTAAATGAAGGTCATAAAACTATCAGCTCCCGTGGATAATTTGACAGCTTGTTGTGGTTAGGAGGAGCCTGGCCAGGTTCAGTGATCAGGTAGCGCTTGCCCAGGTCAGTAGGGTTTAGTGGAAGGTTTGTGCCGTGGTCAGATTTGGCTTGACCAGGTTGGTTGGGGAAGGCAGTGCAGCGGTCGGTCAGTGGTAAGAATGCAGTGCCTGTATTATTATAAAAGCGTCCATTGTGTTCAGCTCTGTTTTAATGTTACATCAGATGGACATCAAAAGCTTGACACACACGCGGGAAATGAGCATTTATAAAAGTGTTGTGTAGGACTCTGAATCCTGGTGTCTGAGCTGGCACTTTTAGTGCAGTAGTGTGGTATGAAAATGTATACAATGTTTGTGGTAGCTCTAGCTTTGCAGGCTAAGTAGATCCCAGTAGTTGTTTACCCTGATGTCAGTAGGCTGGTCAGCTTAAAGGACACTATGGGCATTGTTCTCCTCTGTCCGGCTACAGGGCGTGCCAATCTCCCACCCCTTTTTGATTTGTAGGCAGTGTCATGGGAACCATGCACGAGTGTGTGTCTGTGTCTGCATTGTTTTGTTTGGAGATATTGGCTCCCACACAGACAAATGGATACATACACACACACACACACACACACACACACAATGCAAGGACCAAGAGCCTCCATGGACCTCCTCATTTTATTAGGCCTATTTGTTTGAGATGTGTTGTTCCATCTTCGAACAATTGTGCATTTGTGGTTGGGTGTGTGAGATGCTGGTAGCCGCTTGGCTGTCGACAAACAGATTTTGATTTGCACGCTTGTGTCCTGAAACATGGAGGGCATGATGGGGCCCGAGGATGCATGAGGGGGCCTCAGGGGCTTAAAGAGCCTAAGGCCTGATCCTTCTGTTTGCTTATGGATGAAATGACTTACTCGATCGGTTCCTTGTTCTGGTCATGTTCGAAAGAGTGAACGCTGTGCCCTTCTGTGACTGGGAATCTTCAGAGAAACGTATGGAAATAATCATTATTTGTTTTGACTTACTGTATAACAAGACTCTACTACCTTGTTTGTCAGCATGAAAACCTTGTTTTGAAGGATCATCATTGTTTTCTCTCTATAGTATACTGTGCACCGCCACTGTATAGGACAGTATAGGGTGCTTGTTTCTCTTTTGCTGCCCCCAACTGGTTACCCTTGTAATGGACTGGAGAGGGAATGGGACAGTATTCCTTTAAGACTTGGCGACCAGTGTGTTCTTCCTGAGGGGGATTTGTGTGGAGCTGCTCAAAATTAGGCTAGGCTTGCCCTGCGCGCATGAATACTTTTTATACTCTAATAAATACACACTGTTACTCTCTGATGGTGGCCCTTCCTCTCTCTCTCTCCCCCACTCAGTGACCCGCTTCCTGCTCATCTCTCTGTCTCTCTCTCTCTCTCTCTCTCTCTCTGTTGTTTTCCCTCTCGTTCTCCTTGATCTGCATTAGACCTCTCCCCTGCCCTACCACTCAGTGACCTGCTTCCTGCTCATCTCTCTCTCTCTCTCTGTTGTTTTCCCTCTCCCGTTCTCCTTGATCTGCATTAGACCTCTCCCCTGCCCTACCACTCATTCCCCTCTCCCTCTCCGTCTCTTCCTCCACCTCTCCATTCATCTCCCCTGACCTGCTGCCTGACTCCGCCCTCACCTCTCTCCTGTTCACCCCTATATAAATGAGGATAAGGTGAGGGGATTTTTTTAGCCTTGCATTCTGAGGCTCCAGTGTAATGGGCTTTCTTTGCATGATCCGTTTCCGAGAAGCTTCATTGGTTTAAAGCTGAAGAACTTTACGTCAGAAATATTAATAAAGAACCAAGATCAACAATCTTATAAAGAATGATGCGAATGATAGTAGTCACTTGTTGTCGGCCAGTTAGTACAGTTCAAAGAATTACCAGCAAAAATACCCTTCCTTTCAGCATGGACTCCCCATAGCATTGGTCATTTCACTGCCTCTTCTGTTGTACCCCTCACCCGCTCTCTTCCTCTCTACTCCACTGCTCACTGTGCCAAACCCTGGCCTGGCATGTAGGCAGGCCTCCACAGGTGCAGCATACGGGCCACGTCTGTACCTCAGACCAGGCTGTTGGTTCAGGTATGGGTCTGTGCCTATTTTTCACGGAGAAGTTTACTGGGATCAGGAAAAGTGTTTTCACCATGAATGAGTAACCAAAACATTGTCGTCCGTCAGCTCGCTATACATTCAACAGGATGCTGCGAATGATCGCTTATTTAGTGGCTGCTTCTTACGGAGTTGTATTTCACTGCGGGGCATGGGGGATCAGAGGGTGAGTTTGAGTTAAGATGTCTGCTGCTCATTGATGCATCAGGAAGGAAAGAGATGTGTGCGTGCGTGCGTGCGTGCGTGCGTGCGTGCGTGTGTGTGTGTGTACTTATGTACGTGTTTGTGTGTGTGTGGTGGGGACCCATAGAGTATTTAGCTTCCCCACTGTTTAATGATATCTACATTCCACGTATAGCCTAGGGCTCATGTTGAAAATCTCTGCACCCATGCATGTGATCAGAATAAGCAATGTAGCAAATATGATTCTGCCTTAACTGCTGCTATTTGATATAATTTACAAGCACATGTAAAAATGCATAAACGCAGACGGTTTTCTTAAGCAGTCCATATCCACATTACTCGGCTCCTTTACACAATGAATCGGATTGGTACAAGTGCGAAGCGGGTGAACATGGGTCACAAGGGTATCGCAGCAATGTCCCATTAGGGATTAGAACCCACGACCCCATGCTTGTAAATCCATTGCTACTTGTGGTGGCGTTTTTTCTGCTCCGCTGCCGGGCTGCGGGGAACGTGCCCTAGAGAGACGTGTATGTGTCGCTGTGTGTCCCATTTACTTTGTACTGTAATCTGTGAGCTATGTGAACAAGCACCCTTTTACTGACAGCTGGCAGAGCTCCAGATTGGATCCATTTAATAAACTCATTTACAGCAGCACGCCCCGCAGCAGAGTGGCCCTCGCTCTGCACCACTCCTTTAACACTTCGCTGAACTCGGAGAACGCCGACGGCGTGCCCAGTGTGGCCGTTGTATGCCGCTGGCCGCCGTTTGGAATTTAACTGTAGGCAGCGCCCTCTGCTGCATGCCAACAGCAATTTTATCATTTTTTTTGAATACATTATTGCGAATGCCCTATAATTATATCAGGCCTTCTCTTCAGTCAGTGTGAAAGGGGGTTGTGAAATAGCCCTGCAGGCCGTGTGTTTGTTGAAGTGACAGACTGTTCATGCTCGTACTGACGACCCAGTCTGTCCAGCCAATATACTGACTCATATTGCTCTTGGTGCACCCAGACCCTTTTTGTTCAACGGCATGACTTAGGCCTGATATGTATCCAGCTCATTTGACACGCTCCCTCATGTAGAATGTTACAAAACGCTTCTAGGCCAAACTCTCTGGCTCTGCTAAGGGGTTCTCTCTCTCCCTCGCTTTCCTACCCCAGACGACTCCTCCTCGGAGAGTGGCAGCGGTAACGGGATGCACACCCTCACTCCTCCATCTGCGGGCAGCGGAACAGCTCCCCTTGAGGGCGGGAGTGCGGGCCCATATGGCGAGGTGAACGGGAACGGAGCGGGCGCCCCCCTGGACTTCAGCACCACCTCCTCTTCGTCCTCCGAGGACCAGCAGCCCATCAACCTGAGCGAGAGGCTGCCTTCCGGGCCCCAGCTTGGCCCTTTCCAGCCGGACCCCCCCGACGGCCTGCGCAGGAAGTACCCCGGCAAGCCCCCCCACCCCACGGAGCTGCGCCTTGACCGCGACATCAGGGACTATAGCAACAAGGTGGGTACGAAGGCAGTGTTCTGTTTTTCTTCCCACAGAGCAGGAAATCTGTGTACTAATGTGTGATAAACATCTGACTCAACGCTGCAGACCAAGTGTACAATATATAGCAAGCAGTTAGTAGTTTCTTAAGCTTTCCTTTGACAATTTATCATTTTGTTATGAACGGAATTGCTGCATCTTTTATTACACTGCAGAATCATATTTAAAACATCTTAGTGAATTAGTTTATTTAATGTATAGTTATTTTTATATAGAAAAAAAATATTCAAAGAAAAACGCCTACTACCGTTAAACTGTTCATTTGAGTTTTTTATGTAGGTTCTGTACACAAAATGACTGGAAAAGCCGTTCTTAACTAGTTTTAAGCCTGTTTGTTAAATTGCAAATTTAGAGGTCGGATAGAAATCACCCAAAGCCATCACTTAGTAAGGGACACTCTGGCGTATCCTAGCGTTTACACGGTTGTTAAAATTAAGCAAAATGCACATCCTCAATTACTTTAACAACTCGACTGATTGGCTTGTAAATTCCATACGTTTATATTTGAATAAAATAGAAAACTGGCTTAATAAAAATATTAGTCATATTTTCATAAATGAATGTAGCAAAGAGCTTTATATAAACAAATGTAGTAAGAACGAAGCAATGGTCATAAACAACAGAAGCAATGAACACACAATTGGAATCAATATGGTCAAATGAATGCCAATTTGAAGAAAAGGGTTTTTCGGAAAGATCTTTAAATAGACATAGCATCAAAATAATTTTCTCCGTAAGTCTTTTATATTACCTGGCACAAAGTAATGATCACGTTAATCCTGGGACGCACTACCAAGGCCGCTCAGAAGTATTTATTAACACTGCTGATATGATAAGGGTTTACTTCTTAAAGCTGATAAAAAAGACGACGTGTTTGAGATTGCTTTAGTGAGCCTAGGCGAAGGTTTGGACAAAGAGAGAGAGAGAGTGTTGTAGGAGCTGAAAAGATAGTGTGAGGCATCGTGATGGGGGAGAGAAAAGGAAGGAGATCTGACGCTAGGCAGAAAAGGGAGGCCATGCGCGGTTTGGGCAGAGCGTGGGCTCGTGAAAGGAGAGCGTGAGACAGGATGCGTAGCAGCGCACGGGGGTGTTGGCGGTGCCCATTGTAGGCCGAGGCATTAAACAACTTCCCATCAATGCGGTCTGTCCTTGGAGGTACGGCAGCATTTCAGGACAGCCGCGGAATAAGTTTAAAAAGAAATAACAAACCCCCCTTATTCGTTTTCTTTTTGGTTTATATCTTCTGACTTCTTTTTCTCCCGAATAGAAATCTTCTTTTCCCCGTTCTTTCTGTGCCGGTTCACCGAGTTCTCTCTGTGTGTGTGTGTGTGTGTGTGTGTGTGTGTGTGTGTGTGTGTGTGTGTGTGTGTGTGGACAGTCTCCACCGTACAGCTCAGGAAGCTACGACTCTGTGAAGACGGAGGTCTGCCCGGAGGACCTCACGGTGAGCCGGGTACAGGCCGGGGACGATGACGATGATGACCATGACGACCACGACGACAGCGACAAGATCAACGACGCGGAGGGCGTGGACCCCGAGAGACTGAAGGCCTTCAACGTATGAAACTTCATCAGGGCCCCGGTGTCCTTCTGAAGCATGTTTGCTTTCCTCATCTGAGCTTTAGATGCTCCGTTTGGTCTGTGACGCATCCTGATATTGCCACAAAATGAGTTGTATAGACACACAGCAGTCTATTAGTCCAGAACTACAAGCATATGTATCTCCGAGGAGTGTTCTTTCTCCTTCACACTCTCTCTGTCTCGCCTACCGACTCCCTCCCTCCCCCACTCTTCTTCTCACTCACGCCCCATCTCCATCCTGGACAGATGTTTGTGAGGCTCTTTGTGGACGAGAACCTGGACCGCATGGTGCCCATTTCCAAGCAGCCCAAGGAGAAGATCCAGGCCATCATCGAGTCGTGCAGCCGCCAATTCCCCGAGTTCCAGGAGCGCGCCCGCAAGCGCATCCGCACCTACCTCAAGTCCTGCCGGCGCATGAAGAAGAACGGCATGGAGGTAGGGTGCAGGCTTTACCTGTTAACACTGTCAAACCTGAACCTGCCGTGGGCTCCAATTGGTTTTATCATGTGTGCACAACTGCCATAAGGAACAGAACAAACGGAGAGGGGACACCATGATACATTCACTCAGATCGGAATTACAACTCCCGGGTTATAGAGTGAATGTATCATGGTGTCCCCTACCTAAAAAGAAATTATTGCAAGCAGTTTGTGGAACATTGATGAATGCAGTTCTGCGCCTCTGTGAAGAGTCTTTCTAAGCTGTGTTTTCTAAGCTAAGTTTTTCTAAACAACAGTTCCGGACTGACTGACATGCACTGCCCTGCCCCAAACGTGCTGTATGCCCAACAGCTCCCGGCGATCTCAGCTCACTAACGCTCTGCCCCCCTGACAGACACGGCCAACACCCCCTCACCTAACCTCCGCCATGGCCGAGAACATCCTCGCCGCCGCTTGCGAGAGTGAGACGCGCAAAGCCGCCAAGCGGATGCGCCTGGACACTTACCAGTCACACGTGAGTCACGTTCCATATTTGTGTCGGGGCACTCGTATTTATTTATTTATTATAACCTACAAAATGTGCTTTGGGCTGTCTTTTTGAAGGGCTGGGTGCTACAGGTGTACCTTGAATATGTTCTTTAAATGCATAACATTAGTAAGCCTGTGGGTCTAACTGTCTCCCCAGGATGAACAGATTTCATTAGACAAGACCAGCTTGCGAGAGCCTGCCACCCTGGCGCACTCTGCGTACACCCTGGCCGCCTCTGCCTACTCCCAGGACCAGGTCTACACCAATGGTGGGCTCAGCTACAGTTACCGTGGTTACGGGGGCCTAGGCGCCAGTATGCAACACCCCGTCTCCCTGACAACTGGCACTGCGCAGAGCAATGGTGATTGCATGTTTCTTTATTTGGCAAACAAAGTAATGGTATACAGTATAACCCTCAGAGTTATGAACAATGTTGAAATTAAGGTTGTTCATAACTGAGATGCTACTGTGTTTAAAAAATTAAATGAAATTACTCTGGAGTTAAATGTGCCTCCGTAGTCACCGTATTTCTGGACTTAAGAGACTGAGCCATGTGCCTGGTGTTTGTCATTTACACTATAATATAATTGAAACATTTCGGCTTCCCTCTTAAATACAAAATTAAAGCCATCACTAACGGGGTTAAGAACCTTCCTTTAGGAGAACCTCCAGAATTCTCAGCCATATGCCAAATTACGCGAGGAAACATAGTGATGTAACTGTAATCTCACTGTGATGGTTCTGCCTCTTATTTCCTTCAGAACAGAGCAAAAATTATGTGGACACAATTCTGGCCACCCTGAGGTCCAAGGGCACCAGGATGCTAAATTTTCTAGGCATCTGGCTCATATGAGCCAAGTCTCTACAGTAGGCGGTGCGACACACACAACATATTACCAGGCTGGGCCTGAGAGTAAACCACTCTAAAGCATTACCCAGGGCTGACATTCCCGGTCCATGCAGGGCAGATGGTAACTTGCCTGGAGCTTTTCCAGATCAGCTACCGGTGGTGAATTCTCAGAGACTTCAGGGTCCAATGGCATCAGCACCTCCCCTTGGGATACATGCACCCTCTGCAGGTGTGGTTAAACACCAAGGTGCCTCCCTCACTGTTGACCCGCAACCACAAGGTCACTGTTTCCCAGAGTGCTCTCCTGGTAGAAACCACGGACGCCCCCAGCTACAATTAGGGCGGAGTGTGGAATGCATGGGGTGTGCAGGGTGTTTGAGGACCTCTGTGGCGTGGGTAAACCAGTCAATGGAACTGGAGGCCATCTGTCCGGTGCCCAGGGAAAGTATTAGCATGGAGATAACGGAGCGCTTATGTCAGGCAAAAGAGCTGTTTATCTGCTATCTGTCACACACAGGGGCAGGCCGTGTCCAAGAAGATTGCAGTTACATGACTCCCAAGTGCTCTTGAGTTATTTGGTGTACTGTTCAGAATTAAAGGAAAATACCCCTCTTTTTTTTTTTTTTTTTTTGTATTGAATACTCCATCTCCCTGTTTAGATAGACTGTGTTTTTACATAAAAATGGTTTCATGTAAATGAATGAATTGATTCCTGATGCCATTCCTATGGTTGTTCTGCTCTTGTTCTCTCTGGCTTCAGGACCAACTGACCTCAGCATGAAGTCTCTCGCATCCAACTCCTCGTCGTCCAGCTCCAACAGCCATGGGCGGGGCGGAGGGGCGGCATCGGCGCAGCTCAGCCCCACCGAGGTCACGGCGGTCCGGCAGCTCATAGCTGGCTACCGTGAGTCAGCAGCCTTCCTCCTGCGCTCGGCGGACGAACTGGAGAGCCTGATCCTACAGCAGAACTGAGCACCGCCCCCTGTATCCTCACCCCCGTCCCATCCTCGCCTCCCTCACCACGAAAACCCAAGCCCACGGGGAGGACACGCCCTTGTCCCTGGTCCCCTGTCCCAGGCCTTAGCACAGAGAGAGAGCAAGCGCTCCAGCTTTGGCTCCCACATCAGGTGCAGAGGAACAAGACGCACCTCCTCCATCACTGAAAAAACAGAAGGAAAGAGAAATGATAGCAGGAGTTAAGAGGAAGCTACTCAGAGGAGTGCGCCAGAGAGCTGGACCATACAATGCTTGTTCTGTTATCTTGTCCTGTGCTGAAAGGGGAGGGTGGCTGGCATGTGCTGCCCCTCTCTCTCTCTCTCTCTCTCTCTCTCTCTCTCGCGCTCTCTATCTCTCTCTCTCGCGCTCTCTATCTCTCTCTCGCTCTTGTGCTGGGAAGAGAAGGGAGGGCGTACAGATGGGCAGAGACCTCCGTGTTCTACAATAAACAGTGCCAGTGAGATTAAACAATCCCCAGCACCGCTTCCCCTCCTCTTAAATACCTACTGAAACGTTTCCTTAATGAGAAATATTTTTTAACTTAATTTCTTTGTTTCTAAAAGCCATGAGTACTTTTTTGTTTGTTTGTTCCTGAGAAGAGGGAGTGACATAGTGGAACAATAGCACTAACTTTATGAAGACACTTTGAATCGAATGGAAAGACCTAACGGAAGAAAGGAAGAATGAAAAGCCAGAAAGAAAATTTGCTCGCTGTAAATAAGCGCTCATTGTTCTGAAGCACTTTCCCCTCATACAGACCTCACTTCCCCATTGAGTAATAAGGACCTCTCCCATGGGGAAATCGCCCTGACTTATGCATACTGTATGGAAACGCCATTTTTTATTACATTGAAATACCTCAGATGTGCTTACTGTCCCTATACAACTTCTTTAGTCCCTACTGATTGAAAACAAGGGTTACCATTATTTAAAAGGAAAGATCTGCAGAAAATGCGGTTCAGCAGAGATTTAAGAATAAATGTGGCTTCTGTAGTTCAACTGTTATCTAAAAATGTCTTGTTTGTGGAGATTATTTATGTATATATCCAAACCTCATACAACATCAATAACAGAAACGCATTGATGATAACATAAAGATATAAGTACTGAAACCGAAGGGCTTGGTGTTTTAAAGTATCCTACATCAAAGATCGACCTCCTTACTGATTATGTCTCTAAAGGCCTCCGTGTCAACACTCTTAGTTGACATACTGGTCTCCCAAATCCCATTATGTTAAGTTACTCCCCACAATCTTGTTCACTAACAATCCTCATTTTGTGCCACCCTGTACCTACCTGAACCTGGATTGTCTTTATCCTCTGCCCCAATCTCAACCACCACTCCCTTACCCATCTCCGGTGCTTGTCTTCAACTCTTTTGGGCTCTATTGGACACTAGTGGGTGGGGAGGCTGCACTGTCTTGGTTTTCCTTTTGACTCCCTGAAATGGCCATTAACCCATGTTGCTGCTATGGACCAGACTTTTCGCCACAGTCCTGTAACCTCAAGCCAGGAACGCCAGCCTTCTTCACAACCAGAGCACCTCAAACGTGCAAAATCACATAATGGACAACAGACAAAACTGTGGAAAGAAATACACATCACCCAAAAAAGGTGGTTTCCTTTTCCTGCTTTGCACCCTGGTCGACTTCTCCTTGGTTATTTTTTTTTATAGGACTCTGTTCAGAGTTGTCATTTATTATTTATTTAAGTTACTTTTTTAAACTGAGTGCTGAGATGTCAGCCCAACCCTTAACACCCGTAGGACCTGGAATCGATGGTTGCAGTCTAGGGTTAACTCTCCTATCTGCACAGTCACACTCTGGGATTGATCTAGGCCTTTCACTTTCTCTCTTTAAGTGCGCAGCTGCAGTCGAAGCGCTGGTGTGGGCTTCAGTAACCTGCGTGGTCACACCCTGGCTCTGCAGGGGAAGTTATTACATTTTAAAATTAGCAGTGTGGAAGCTCACCTCCAAACGGCAGAGCCTTCAGGGCTTACTCCAGTGTTGCTCTCATTGGCTCCCCTTTGCACACTGAAGCTCAGAAATCGGGTTTTGGAGTCATTTACACGGTCCAGTCTTTTTTTGGCCCTGTTGAGGCGTGTCCTACTGAAGAACCGAGGAGCATTGCAATGCAGTTGATAATCACGTCATTCCTGGTCACTGTCAGTATAGTATTAAAAAAAGAAAAAACGGGCTACCCTTAATAATGGTCAAAACAGAAGGTTCATCATTACTGCCATTACTGCTATCTGGGAATGCCTAAGAGTGAATACAAGCCATCTCGCTGGGTTTTGCAGCCAGTGAGGAATTTGTTGCATCTTAAATGAGATACGAGACACTGAGGGGCGATGGTGTGCCCCCTGCAGGACGATCCTTAGCCATTGAGGAACATCTACTCTCAGACAGACTTCTGGACTGGGCTCACTGACAATACCTTTAACAGGGATACCACCTCAGTCCTGCCAATATGTGCAATTCCATACCTCCATTATGAGTTGAATTGATTTTGTAATGTATATAATATGTATTTTAAAAAGGAAGAGTTGTTAAGAGGGTCAGAGGGTCTCTAGAGTTAGCTGCTGATTAAAGATGGCTAATGACACATAAACAGATAAAATATGCAAAATGACCGGTCTGATGATGAACCTTACTGCGTTTTTTTCTCTTACTGCGTTTTACTCTGAGCCCAGTGTCCGGAACAGTATCTCTTATCATTTAATATCTGCTTTTTGGGGTTTCCACACTTGGTGTTGACTTAGCTCTCAGTACAGAACTCTGCAGCATTGCATTGTGGGAAGAGTGAGACGGCGAAGCATGTGTGGAAAATGAATAGACACATATACTGTCCTGCATTAGTTCAATTCCTTTGTAAGTGTGGACCCCTCGACCGATATGAGGTGGTACCTTCCAGTGGGAGTAACCGTCTGCCTCATCAATATTTTACCTTGGCTTTTTCACATGGCTTAAGATGGAGAGGACATATGCAGAGCAGCTTGTATGCATAATTGAGCTGGTATTGTCAGTGTGTCAGTCATTTAGGCTGATTTCATCCCTCTGGGCAGTTGTCTCTCTCTCACCTGTTCCTTCTCTCACACTTTTGAAAACCTCTGTTCTCATCCTGTCTCCTGCCACGAAAGATTCATTCATGTCGGAGGAGACAGCAGGGGCCTTTGCTACTCTGCATTGTTTAACTCCAGGTCCATCGAACGCCTGGACGGATCCAGTGTTTTGGAAGTGACTTTGATGAGCTCTACGGAATTTTTATGACCTCACAAGTTGAAAAAACTCTTACAGTTCAAACTAAGGACTGATAGATATGCATTTGTAAATTAGACTAGGGACAACAAAATGTTCCTACTGAAAGATTGTTGTTAATTGTATGGTGTACAGGTTGTTGAAAGTACTGCACCTCTGGTGTTTGTTTTTCTATTTCTCATCAACAGCAACATTAAGAAAACAAACAAAAAAAAAAAACAGGCAAAAGACAATCTTGAAAGGGCATGGTGTGTCATCGTTTGGGTTGCGTCCACCGGGGGGGGGGGGGGGGGGGGGGGGGGGGGGGGGGGGGGGGGGGGGGGGGGGGGGGGGGGGGGG
>JAOYSI010004615.1:0-14164 GCA_025775065.1 Hiodon alosoides
AGAAAGCCTTCCCAGAAGAGTAGAAGCTGTTATAGCTGCAAAGGGGGGACCAACTCGATATTAATGCCTATGGATTTGGAAGTGGATGACATAAAAGCTCCTGTAGGTGTAATGTGTATGCGTCCCAATACTTTTGTCCATATAGTGTACGTATGCACGCACAACAACCCCCTACCGACAGAACCCAAATGATTCTAAAGGCGACAATAACACAGGCCTCAATGAAAGCCAGAATGGCCACTTCCAGACTCACCGAGACAGGGAGCCCACAGACCTCATCGGCTCACTGAAATGCTATACTTTAACTGGACCATAACACAGTATGACACACTCCACACAGCCAGGTCCCTCCATCACCGGCACAGAATTTATTATTGGAGCTTCTGCCGAGCTAGAAGGTTATAATGACCTGGGCCTCCCGAGTGGCTCGGTCGGCTAAAGGCGTCGCCGGAGCGCAGACTGAGCCCTATGAGCTGGATTCAGAAATCCAGCTCATCTCATTTGCCGATTGAGTTGAGGCGATGATTGTGTTGACAGAGCGTCGCCCGCGCTGGGGTGGGTGGAAATCGGTAGGGCTTCTCTGGCGGCGCACTGCCAGCCAGTGCCGCCCGTCTGCTTCCTTGGAGCCCGCAGGCTGGAGGGAGAGACAGTTGGCTCAAAAGGAGACGAGGGGATGGGTACTGACTCACTCGCCCAGAACGTTGAGGCAGTCAGGATGCATTAGCACAACAGCAGATTCCAATTTGGGGAGAAAATACCATAAATAACAGAAGATTCCAAATCTTCTTTATTAAAAGAAAGTAAATGACCAAATGAGTCAGACGAGTTGTGGAGGTTAAACAGGAGAGCTCAAAATTAATTATCGGGCAGTCTAGAAAAAAAATCAGAGGCTCATGCGCACGATTACTGCCATTCAAAAGATCAAATTGTATTTCTTTATAACAAAAAAAAAAAAGTTGTCTAAATTAAAATGTAATCTTCTGAACGATTCTTCCATTAAAAGACGGCCCGTTTCTGCTGCAAAACCTTGTGTTCTGAGAAGATAAACGGCCAGCACAGTCGCGGAAGTTATCCCCGATGACACCAGCTCTCTGAAGCTACTTAATGAACACACGCGCACACGCAGTTAGTAACGAGGTGTAGGGAGAAAAGACACGGCACAAAGACACACATGAAAGGGGTCATGAAGGGGGGGAACCGTATGCACTTTAGTGTGGCCTTTCCTATGATCCCATAAAAAACGTTCTCCGCCAACCTCACCTCCGCGACAGGAGGCCCCACAGTCACGGCCACGTTGCCCTGAGCAGGGAGGCGAGGGGGGGACACTACGTTCCTCGTTTCGCACGCACCACGCCCTGCTCCGCCAGCAACATCCTAGTGTCGGCACTCCAGCGGGAAAAGGCCACCGGGCACTGATTTACGGCGCCCCCTACGGGGCACGTTGGGCCGCCGCCCCCCTCACATAAATTTCAAACTTGTTTCGTTAATGGAGTAGGCCACTACTGTCGTCACCGCGGGCCCGTCCACTCTGCTGGGTATTAGCTCGGGCCCCACTTTGTGACAGACAACAGTAAATGTCAAACTGAGCCGAGAGAGGGAGGGTGGATAAGGGACTCCTTCCACATGAAGTGCTTTTCATTAAGTAAAAAACTATCATCCCGGATGAACTGTTGAGAAACGGTAGATAAAGCATTGAGCAGTGAAGCGTCTGCTGTGTTAAGCTGTTAGCGTTGGGGAGGGGGCCCATTACCGCTTGTCGGTGTTTAGCTAAAGTCGATGCGCCGTGTTGGGTCACAAAATGGAGAGCGTGCGTGATATGACAACGGCTTAAGTTCAGGGTTCTGAGAGGCGCCGAGGGATTAAGATCCCGGACAGGTGAGGACGTGGATGGAGTTTAAGTCAAGGCGAAAACATGGCCCTTTTGCAGTCTCTATATCCGCACCTTGGCGATTCCGCACGAAACTCCTTACAGAGCAGAGGGGCCCGAGCTGGCAGCTACTCACGGCGACGCCTAACGGCGACAACTGCTACAGTGACTGGCAGATGGCCAATCCCATCAGCGTTATTCCAATCACGAAACGGCGCTTCTTCGTTTTTTCAGGAACGTGAAAGTGTGAAGCGCTGATACGCCGGAGGAGGAGGCTTCACTCTTCTTTACACTAAAGCAGAGCCGTGGCCAGGCAGATAGGAAGCCTCTTATGTCAGTGGTGGCCCTTGGCTGGTGTCTGATCGAACAGAGCCCCTTCGCCCCAGACCCAAGCTCCGCCAAGGCCAACTCTACGCACTCGTCTCGGTTGTCATGTGAACGGAGACGGATAAAACCCGACGGTTACAATCCCCCCCCGCGGCGGCGAGGTCGGCTGTGCCGCTCATTAACCGCCTCACTCCCCGTCAGCATCACACTCGTCCTCTCCTGTTTCCTGCCGAGCCGAGCCGAGCCGAGCCACGCCAACACACCAGCCTGTTTACTGCTCCGACCTCCTTGGTTTCAGTCTGACCTGAAGTGTTCAGCACATCTGCACTGCTGTAACGTTTCTCCTTAAAAAGTGAGGAAGTACCAGAGGGAACTACAATAGAAATTACAGGTTGATTATATGAACAGCCCACCTTTATTTTATAATGAAATAAAGTGGAATTCAACCATAAACACCAGAAATTTGATTTTTAAGGGAAGAAAACTAGGTGGAGAGTAAGTCTGCCCCCTAGTGATGGCCAAACCTCAGACCTACAGTAGCAACAAGGCAGGAATATAAGACTAGTTCCTTTCATACAAAAATTTGAAACATTTAAAGAGCAATTAAACAAATCAATACCTAAAATCACAAGGAAAACTGCAATACCGGGGCTCTGTTAACTAACCCCAGAGGAAATGCAACTCAAATCATCCGTTACAAATACGGCCTTGAAGTGTGTCTCTGTCCCTTCAGGTTTAATACTTTGTTGAGTAGGAATTTCTGCAAACAATTTAGGGAAATTGTCAAAGGCCTCCAGATAAAATGACTTTGTTTTCCAAAGTCATTCCTTCCCTGAGCATTTAAAACGGAGAATATCAAGCTTTAAAAAGAAGCAGCACTTGGTTCAGCTGTATAGCACTGATATCCACACTGTAGTGATTATAGTGCCAGCGTGTCAGAACATTACTGAACATTACACTGGAAGCACCTATGGTGAACTTCTAACAGAACGAAATCACAGTTCATGGTCCAGGGAAGAAACAAATGAGTGATCTCAAATACCCCCAGCGTAACACCGAACGCCACAGGACAGAATAAAGGCCTGATATGTAATGTTCTCCGGAGTGGGAGTGGTAGTGGGGGGAGTTTCCTGGAGACGGGCCAGCGGAGGTCTCAAGCGTGACCTATTGTGCGCCCTGAGAGACTAAAGCCCCGTTCATTGTGGCCCGGCCCGGAAAGGATCCAGATGCCATTGCACTTTCTTCACGGTCCCTGTCTCGCCCCCGTCATGCGGCCTCGTAAGATCAGAGACCCTCGGGCTGGGGTGGGACAGGGGTGGGGGGCTGTCTAAGCAGTCACCTGGGAGGTTTGCCGGGCTTGGGAAACCAACCTGACCTCACGGGTCACCGCGGTCGGCTGGCTGGGTCACCCGGCTTTGGGGAGACGACTCAGCAGGAAAAGAACAACAGAAATTAGCAGAGGGCTCTAAGCCCCCGCCCCAACCCCATAACCCCTACCCCCCTAAAGGTCTCCCGGAAACCGAAACAAAATGAGCCAAGGGATACGAGCCTAACAGATTCAACGCGTTGCCTTGATCTATTCCGTTTCATTTTCCTTTTAAAAGGAGCACTGTACGGGTGGAGCGGGTATCCAGCACATTAGCACGTGTGATCTGAAATTAAGTGAAGGACTTCTGGAGGAAAATGCAATCTTAGCAGAGAGACAAGAGCTTACTTCAATAATCCCTTCATATCCTCTACATGCACCCGTACAACCAGGGGGCTGTGCTCAGGAAAAAGAAAAAAAACAAATAAATTCAGCCAGTCCAAGCCGTGTCATTAAGTATACAGTGTCCTCAAGAAGTATCGGCACCCTGCGTACATATGAACAAAAAAGCCTGTGCAATAATGTAACTGCCGCATGATCTGATACTCAAAATATGAGATCAATTTTAAATTTCGTTGAGTTAATATTGTTCTAAGAAAAAATAATTTCTTCTCAAAAACAGAAGTGTGACAATTATTGGAAAATTTATAGAAATGTATAATTCGAATATATATAAATTAAATTTCTTATACTATATTTATCTTATTTTATTTGAATTCTATTGTTAAGTGTCTTATTGTTCTATTTCATTCTTTTTTTGTATAAATTGTCTGTAAAAAATTGTTTGCATTAACGGGCCAGAACAAATTCCTTGTTTGTTGTGAAACTTACTTGGCAATAAAGCTCTTTCTAATTCTAATATTTCTGTGTGTGTGTATGTGTGTGTGTGTGTGTGTATGTATATATATATACATACATACATACATACATACACACACACACACACACACACACACACACACAGATTAAGAATTTACTTTATAGTTCATCAGAGTCTTTGGGAACTCCTAACTGGTCATCCATGACTTCCTATTTCACTGGGGTATAAATATGAGGTGACAAAATAGGCTACCATCGACTTGGAAAGGCAAGAGAACACAAATGAAAATGACAAAATGTTGTTGACCATCGCAAATCAGGCAACGGCTAAAAGATAGCCGCTCTCCTAAAAATGCCCAACTCCAACATTAGGGCATTACAACTGGAGCTGTAAAGAAGTTTATTTTCACTGAAATGGTGAGGAGAATGATTTCAGAGACACACACACACACACACAAAAAAGGATCACAGTTGGAGAATTGCAGATCTTTGTTACGTCTTGGAGTCTCCAACACAACAACTAGACGCCACCACCACCATACCAACAAGCCCCTATAGAAGGATTGCCAGAAGAAAGCCTCAGATGTCATCAAACCACAAATGTAAGTACTTAGAGTTTGCCAAATGTCATTGGAATTTCGATTGGAACCAGGTTCTATGGTCTGATGAGACTAAAATAGAGCTTTTTGGCAAATAACACTAGGGGGTTGGCATAGGAAGAACAACAGCCATGCAGAAAATAAGCTAATGTCCACTGTGAAGTATGGTGGTGGATCTGTAGTTTTTTCCCCCCTTAAAATGGACCTGCGAACCTCATCACGATATGTGGCATCACGGAGGCCACGGATCAGTCGCAGGACAACGAATCTTTCAGCAGGACAACAACGCAAAGCATACCTCCAAATCCACACGATAACGGTTCACTGACCATAGAACCAAGCTTTAGCAAATGGCCATCCCAGTCCACTGACCTAAAGACCATTGAAAACCAGTGGGGTGAACTGAAGAGGAGAGTCCAGATCTGGAGAGTTTCTGTACGGAGGAATGGTCTCAAACCACTTCCTATGTGTTCTCTCCGCTCATAAATCATCACAGGAGACGCCTCAGTGCTGTTATCTTGACAAAGGGAGGGTGCACAAAGTACTTTTTTATACACGTTTTCTAGAAAAATAATTATCTAATGGAGTGCAAGATCAAACTGACAAACAATGACATTTCTGTGTAGTTCGCCAATAATTCTCGAGATGCTTGGCATGTCACCTGGAAATAGGTGAGCAGGGAAATTTAACGTTTAAATCCAAGCGAAAACAGTGTGACCAACATTAATTCTCTGCCCATTCTATATTGCAGGATGTAACAGTCACACTCATTTCCTCTAGCAGCCACGGGGCTGTTTAGTGGGAGCTTGTCCACTTGTCCGACACACACACACACAACTTCTCAACGGAACAAACAATTAGGAACCCATTAGCGTCCAATATGGAAAGCTGGGCAGGCTATTCTCTCTTGGTAATAGGGAGGCTGGACCCGACCGGACTTTTTACTGGTCATATCTGTGCGACTTCCATATGAACAGAGGCCCTTCCTGCTAAATTATTCACAATTAATATATAATTATATTTATATACAAACGGCAGGATATCAAATATGTTGAGGTTTGCTAAGCATGACAGACAGGTCTGCATCTTTTTAATTACCATGTTCACAGTGACATAAAACAAGCTTTTCTTACAAGGACGTGCGAATACACACACACATGGTGGGGTTTGAATAAATGGACCTTCACTTATGTTTATTTCATCTTAGTCGAAAGGGAGTGGAATACGTCTGCTATTCCTTACCCCTCAGCCTATACAGCTAAGAATTCAGTTAAACCAACCTGTCCTCTCTGATTAGGTCACAATGCCTTGCATTTGGGCTTACAAATCTGGAGACATAAAGGGGGGGGTGGGGTGGGGGGGGTGTAGATGTAAACAACCTGGACCGGAGTTGTACACCCCTGCCTCAAGCCCGGCACAAATCTAATTTAAAGAGAAAAATGTAGTCGGGCTCTTTCCGCCCAGACAAACAACGCGTCTGACACCGTTTTGAACAGTGAACGCAGGCAGACAAAAAAAAAAAAGGAAAGAAAAAAAACGTTATGACGTAACCACCCGGGGACACTCAAGCACGATACACCAGGCGCACAAAGGCGGTACAGGAAGTGCTAAGAGGTGTGCATAATTAAACCGCCGCGTCTTTCATCCGAAGCCTGGGAACACAATTACCAAAGGTGTGCTTCGCGGGAACATAGACGAACCACACCAGCGTCCATTCAGGGTGAATGGCCCACCTGGGCGTTAGGTCAGACGACACGGGCGGCCTTCAGTATCACAGAAGAGAGGCAAGCCCGTCCTCAAGCGGACGTTTGTTTCGAGGAAATCTTTCATAAGGGGCTGCTACTCCTTTAGTAAAAAGTCGGTGAAAAATGCTTAAAGAGTTTTCATTTAGTGAAAACATCCCACGATTGGACCAGCAGGAACAGCACAAGGCGTCTGTCTAACTGACTCCGCCGGAGACGAGCAGAGCGGCCATCTTGGCATATACGCTGTACACTCACCGTGATAAGCAATTGAGTGACACGGGCCGCCCAAACGGATCAACGGCCTGTTTCCTGTCAGGGCTGGAGTCAACATGTGTTAAGGAAACAAAACCTCAAGGAAATTGTTTTTATGCAAGTCAAAATATGCAAGTGTAATTCATTTCTGCATCGATATCAATGTCCGCGAATGGTAGAACAATTGTAATATCACCATTTCAAACGTACGCCTGAAATGACATATATCACACATACATATTGCACGTCATGGCACTGTAATTGCATTTGGATAGAGGGAGGAATGAACGGCAGTTCTCCACTCTCAAATGAATTCCGTTAATGGGATCGATTTCTCCCACGCCCTCCTCCCTGGAAGACAGAACTCCCTCTGTACTGCTGTGGCACATCTGATCGAAGTACTTAACCAAAATGATGTCCGTAACAAATGGGTGGAGCGTACAACTCTGGATAAGTAAAAAAAAAAACATGATCCACGACTCGTTCAACCGTCCGGGTAATGACTGGACATCGGACCGACGCCTCTCTGCCAGACCAGCAGTGCCAGGAATCCCGGGAGGTTTCTGGGCACGCCCAGGCCACTCAGAACTCCGGCCAATTAACCGCGGCCCTCTGAAGGGCCGTTCCGAGCAGCCCACGAACATCTCTTAAGTGGCACTAAATTCAGACGGCACTTCCAACAGCTGTATAAAACAGCTGGAAGTGGGTGTGACTTAAGTCCCTCGTCGATGAACTCGGCGGCAGAGATAACACTTAGGGTTGAATAGACGGCTCATAAAAAAGGACACCCACATCTTTCAGCGGGGAAAAAAAAACACTGAGCCTGTTTTTGGAGATTACACATGCACTTCACAGATCTGAGATCTGAGTACAGGCTGAGTTTCTACGGGAAAGCTATCCGCACGTGTAATCTGGACGCGGTGTATTCAGGATACAAAGCATTAGTTTCACAACGATGTAAAATCTTGAGCTAAGCAAGTCGCCCTGAATAAAAAAAATAAAAAACTTGAAATTTAATTTAAAAACCATAAAAATAATGATTTCGTAAAAATGGCGCATCGCACAACGTTTTCCTTGAAACTCATAATAGACTGTCATTAAATAACAGCGGCTTTTACATCAAGGTATGGGACAGTGCGGCCCGAACGGCAGAACCAGGCAGCAGCAACGTCCGGCAGTTTCAGAGTCTGGGAATTCTGAAAACGAAAGCCGAGTGTGAAATAACTGCACTGTGAGCGAAAAACAGGAGCGGCTTGACAGAGCTGAGCGGTAAACACAGCGCAGGACGGGGCGCGAGCAAACTACTCGGGTTCATACGGCCCGCTCGTCCCAAGGCAGCCAAGCAGGAAGTTAGCATCTTAAAAGTGCCCAGTCGTGGCAACCATCGTTTCTCCAGCAATTAATCAAGCACGCTTCACTTTCTTTGACAAGTTAAGCTTGCCACGTCTGTCTTTCATCAACCCCCTCGTTTTATTAAAAAAAAAAAAAAAGGAAAGGAAAGCCAGACGTCAAAAGGTATGAACCCCGAGCACAGAGATATGACACCATTTGAACGAAAAATGGAGACTTGTTTTAAATCATACTGACACCAAAATTTATCACTGTTTAACTTGTCCAAAACGTCTTTTCTAGGCGGTATATATTAGAATACATTACATTAGCGCTCTCAATGGAGAAAGGCTTTCTGTTAAAAATCTGCAAGGTTGCAGCGGCAACATCATATAAATTGTCGAGCTTTCACCCGCTGACTCGCACATGCGTACCTTCGGTATTTATACATTTTAAATGAATTCATTCATTTAAAAATAACCTACTCGCTGCTCTAAACATTAATAAGGCACTCATCAAACTCAGCCAAACACAACTGAGAAAAGAGAGTGTTCCCTCTGCAATAAAAAATACATTTGTATTGTCTTTTCAGGCAGCGCGGCGTGGCGCGGCGCGCGGAATGCACTCTATATGGACAGAATAACCGGATCAGAGCAGTGTTGACTCCATGCTGAACCGGTGGAATGAATGGAGGGGAGAGGTAGATGAACGGGTCCCCCCCTCCTCCCTGACACAAGGCAGCGGGGACCCTCGGCAGAGACAAATGGGTCAGGGCTCATTTGCCACGGTCCTTTCACATCCGCAGAACACCTGCCCACCCGACAGACCGTCGACAGCGTTCCCGCCGCCCTGCCTGGAGAGAAACCGGGTCTCGTCTTCGCCGCTTGACGCCGTTACGGCGCCTAATTATAAAAGCTCTTCCAGGTCCGTTGACTTCCGTCTGGCCCGTTTTCTTCTGTCGCTCCTCGACGGGAATCGGTGGCCCATCCGTTCTGCTCTAGACTGTCATAACGTCACCAGCCGCGCGGGCTGACTCAGACAAATCACGCGGCCAGAATCTCGATGTTAACCGTGAAAGCACTCCCATCAAACAACAAGCTCTGGCTACCGTTGAGCTGACCGTAAGACATGCATACGGTCGGTAAGTGCCTATATATTATGTCAGGGTGGAGGTCCAAAGGGCTCATAGATGGTGGGTGGGGGCCTGTGAACCTTTCACCAGAAACGCTGAGCTTTCTCTACCGCATGAGCTAAACATCCTTCCGAATCAAAAAGATAAATCAATCCAAAAAAAATTAATTGGGGGGGAAAAAACCCCCCCAAAGAGAATAATGACCTCAACTCAGAGCTTCCTTGGTGAGATCTTCCTCTGAAAGGAGCTTCTGAAAGGGTCAGAGATCCGCCAACATATCAATAACAATCAGTACCCAAGCCCATCTCCACGTATTCAGCAACATAAGAATATCTACATTCTTTTGTCAGACAAAAAAAATAAAATAAAGCACATTATATAAGGATGATGCTTCGACGCAGTCCATGGTTATCAATCACGTCTTTTAAAAATCAAAGGAGAGTTTATTGGAGATGGGATTTAACTGGTTTTAATAATTTTTTGTCCAGCACTGTGTAATTGTATCAAAACAACAGTTCAACGGCAATTTATATTTTTGCAGTTTAAAGTAATTTTTTTTTTTTTTTTTTTTTTTTTTTTTTAAAACACCGTCAATTCAATTAATGGATGCTTACCCGCGTAAAAGGCATTTCCTGTCCCAGAAGAGCCCTCTCCCTGATTTGTACTCAGAAAAAGAAAAAGATAAAAACCTGAGCCATCCCTGTCAGCTTTTTAAATGTAAAATACAACCGCATTTAATTAGGGTGGAAAGCTTGCACGGGGAAACCTATATATTAAAGTGCATTTGCATTCGCTAATTTTTTCCCTTTTTGGCCATTAATCATCCAAGTAGGTAAAAAGCGACTGACCATCCTTCTTCAAAGGGAACCTCATAATGTTAAACTAGTGAACTATGACCTCGTTACAGAGGCACTCATCTGAATTATCTCCTGGAGGGGGGGGGGGGGGGTGCTACACAAAAGAAAAGGCTAAATATTTGGACTAATGGGTTAGGGTCATCGCTCAACAGCAGTAATAAAAAGCACGAGGTCGGGACGGGTCTGACTGTCAGCTGGGTTCATTTATGTTGTGTGGGCGGGAGGGAGGGGAGTGTGTGCAGGGAAGCACCTGGCGAATGGTGCTTTCGTTTAAAAAGAAATGTAATTCAATTATTAGTTCCAGCTAACGGTGCTGAGTATGAGCCGTGTGTCTGGTTCCGGCCAGAGGCCGACGCCCTGAACGCGCGGGTTACCCGGGTGGGTAAATCCACGCCCCCTCTTCGCCTCACAGAAGGGCGACTGAAGCTAAAAAGAAAAAAACGCCATTAAAACATTCCTGATCTGCTGCTCAGACAGGGTTTGTTCAGGGGAACTTGCACTCAGGCAGAGTTTATGCTAAATGCTTTTAAATGCGTCCAATCCCAGCAAAACTTTGAGAATACAGAGGGATATCGAGTGTGTAACAGAATCGAGTGTATTAGGATAAAATAGAAATAACAGCCCCAACAACACCTGACTGATGGAGAAATCACACACAGCAGTAAGATGATACCGAACTCTAAAATATGCGATATTCAGAGTAGAAGGTGATACTTTTAAAGAGTCTCCTCTAAGCGAGTTAGTTCAATACATTCTGTCAGTATTCCCTAAAAAAATAAAAAATAAAAAAAACAGAAATATTAATCTTCCTGGCGTTGATAACTTTACAAGCCGGCCCAAACCTTGGCGTAATTCTTTGCAGATTAACGATGCAGCCACGTCCCTATATATATATTCCTTTTGACCTTGCAGTGGCTGCCGCTACATCAGGGAGACTTATTGCCAGGGAAGGAGCTGAACAGCGGCCCTGCATGTTAAAGGGCTGAGCTCCGACACCACCCCAACACATAGCGAGTCTCCTGAAACACGGGATACCCAGTCACCGCTTCGTCTTATCCACCCGCGTGGTCCCAATGTCCCCACGTCACGCGAGAAAATGCTTTCTCAAGACACCCGCTCGCTTTTTTTCTAGCTTCCATGTCCTTAAGTTCGGCAACACCGTGTGTGTGTGTGTGTGTGTGTGTCGTGAGGGGTGTGTGTGTGTGTGTCGTGTGTGTAAGTGTGTGTGTGTAAGTGTAAGTGTGAGGCGTGTGTGTGTGTGTGTAAGTGTGAGGCATGTGTGTGTGTGTGTAAGTGTGAGGCATGTGTGTGTGTGTGTGTGTGAGGTGTGTGTGTGTGTCTGTGTAAGTGTGAGGTGTGTGTGTGTGTGTTTGTCGTGTGTAAGTGTGAGGTGTGTGTGTTTGTGTGTGTGTCTGTGTAAGTGTGAGGTGTGTGTGTGTGTTTGTCGTGTGTAAGTGTGAGGTGTGTGTGTGTGTGTGTGTGTCGTGTGTGTGTGTCTGTGTAAGTGTGAGGTGTGTGTGTGTCGTGTGTGTCTGTGTAAGTGTGAGGTGTGTGTGTGTGTGTGTGTGTGTGTGTAAGTGTGAGGTGTGTGTCTGTGTAAGTGTGAGGTGTGTGTGTGAGGTGTGTGTCTGTGTAAGTGTGAGGTGTGTGTGTGTCTGTGTAAGTGTGTGTCGGTGTGTCTGTGAGTGTGAGGTGTGTGTGTAAGTGTGAGGTGTGTGTGTGTGTAAGTGTGTAAGCGTGTGTGTGTCTGTGTAATTGTGAGGTGTGTGTGTGTGTAAGTGTGTGTGTGTGGTGTGTGTGTGTGTGTCGTGTGTGTGTGTGTAAGTGTGTATATATATATTTACATACATATTTATTTATATACACTCCTGTCGAAAAGGGCTCTCTCCCTGCCGGTTTAACTTACCACTCAGATAATTATTTTTCACCTGGAACTCCTGGTGAGGGGAAGCGCTTTCCTAAAGATTCCTCCTGCTTGCTGAGTCAGACACCAGCACCGTTGCTGCGATTCGAGTCAGCACAGTCAGAAAGAACTTCATCTAAAGCCCGGGGCGGGACCAAAGATGCGGGCTGAGCCCTCTTTTTGTGGACTGCTGACATCCGTTAACTGCCACACCGGACCAGTACTGCATGGGAATACGGTCAGTTCGCAGCTCTCGTAACATGCACGCCAATTAGAATGTCGCCTACCGGAACAGGCCACGATCGGTCTTCCCTTCAACGAGGCACTGAATAACAAAAATCTCAGCTGGTGATACTGGGCAGTGAACCCCGACACCAGTAACCCAGTCACGTGCCGGTAAAAAAGCACCAGTCCACAATTAGCTACAGACAAACGCCGGCTGGCTTCACAGCAGCACACGCATCCACGCTTAGCAACAGGCGCGTTTCAAAAGCATGCGTGGCCGGTGGCAGATCAGTAAGGCACAGAATAGGAGAACTGAGAAGAGAGTGGTAAAACTGCTCCGACTCCCTGTGGTCGGCGATTTGGCTTCTGCAAGCTCGGCTCTCTGGGTTATTACCCGCCGAGGAGACCCTATGAATAATTAACTGCCCTCGTAAAGAGGACAGAGAAGCCTGCCGTCCCATGGGATGGTTTACATTGTCCAAAGTCTTACAATATCGCTACCTGAACGGAATGCTAGGCTGTAAGACGTAAACCACTGACAGTAAAAGGATGAAGCTTACGGAGCAGATTTCGCCCAGGGGAGTCCCTATTGGAAACTATTACTGTGCGCCTGGGGTGTCAAACTCAGCCACTGAACAGCGGAATGGGTGCCAGGCTCGCCTCCTAATTGGCCCAATTATTGACTCATCGTAGCACGTCTTGGCATTCTCACAGAAGACAAATGACAACGGGAAGATTATGCTCTCGCTCTCTCTCTCTTCACGGAAAGGAATTCACCGCTGTACAAGTTGGGAAAGGTATTGACACAAGCGCATAAGGCCAATTAACTAATTGAACCAATTAAACTGAGGGAAACAGCTGGAGCGAAAACGGGAATACAGAGACGTCTGCGCGCACGCACACACACACACACACACACACTCCCAACCCCCACCCCGAAATCAAGTCTGACGCTCTGATCTCTGTTAATGAGCTGTCTTCTTAGGAGATAGCAGCCCAACCGGAGCGTTTGATGAGAGAATGGATCTTGTATCCTGGCCGTCCGCACCGGTGTACAGAAGGGCGGCGAAGACAGAAGGCGAGGGCTAACCATCAGCCTTACTAGGGGTTGTGGTTTGGACCCTGTCACCCTCCTCCTGCCCCCACGTTATCTGACCATTTCAGCCAGCGTCACAGGGATCTCCGGAGGCCTGTGAGACGAGCCTTTACGTGACCCAGTGGTACCCAGACTTGAGACCTCACCGGGGCCCCCTACAGCACTGCCAGAAGACACACAGATCATCCTTCCAACAGCTTAGTGCTGTAATCAGTCTGGTTCAAAACGCAGAACCACGGTAACCGCAACGGACGGACAGGGCCTCCGCGGGCTTTTTCATCTGCCGAAACAGCGGGACGGGCCCTTTTCCATGTGCGTGGGGTGTGTGCGAGCCGCCCCGGGACTAATCCGCCAGGCATATAATTGAGAGCTTACGCCACAGGTCCCTTCTGCGACACCCAATTAGCTGCTATCCGTTGCTTTGCATTTAATTAAGCTGTCTTAGTAAATTATGATTCGCTAAAGGGGGGGGAATTAAAAAGCAGTATCGGTGAGACACGGCAGGGGAGTGACGCCGATTAAATGAATCCTGTTCCCGGGAATCTGTGTCCTCATCGCGGCGAGGACGCCGTGCGCCGTGTCCAAGCTTCTCTCGCAGTGATTGGAGATGCGCAGTGTATTGTTGATACGGACTCCCGATTCTGTGA
>JAOYSI010004618.1:2618-12618 GCA_025775065.1 Hiodon alosoides
GTAGTAAAGAATAGTAAACACGTAGTATTTTATAGGAAACAAAGCAGTTTAAAAGCATAGTAAAGAATAGTAAACACGTAGTATTTTATAGGAAACAAAGCAGTAGATACTGGCACATGTGCAGGCCCTTTATTTGATTGTCTATATTAGACAGAAGGGAAAGCAGGGGACAGATTTTGGCTTGTCTGATCAGTAAAAACGTGCTTTCCACCTCTCTAGTAAACACATTCAGACACAATGCTTACAGGAGAACAGGTACCTACAGGAGAACAGGCGCCTACAGGAGAACAGGTGCCTACAGGAGAACAGGTGCCTACAGGAGAACAGGTACCTACAGGAGAACAGGTACCAACAGGAGAACAGGCACCTACTGGAGAACACAAGTTAAAAGTCAAGCTTGGTGGACTCCCTGTCTGAGAATATTCCCTGCATGAGAAAATGGGGCCCTAATGTACTCCTTGTCTGAGAATATTCCCTGCACGAGACAATGGGGCCCTAATGTACTCCTTGTCTGAGAATATTCCCTGCATGAGACAATGGGGCCCTAATGTACTCCTTGTCTGAGAATATCCCCTGCATGAGACAATGGGGCCCTAATGTACTCCTTGTCTGAGAATATTCCCTGCATGAGACAACGCGGCCCTAACGTACTCCTAGAAACCAGTTTTTAAGGGTATTCGGAAACAGTGGAGAAAATACAGATCTAGTGTCAGTAAAATATTTGAATTACAAATCAACTCACTATGTAATCTCCTAGCGAGCCTTTTTGGAAAAATAAAAAAGAATTGTAAATTATGTAATCATCTTCAAGGACTCCAAGCTTATCGATATAATCTTTCAAAGATTTCAAAGATGTTCAGGCTGCAGTTTTGCCATTGCCTTTTTTCGCTTGAGAGCAATCTTCCATTTTCTGACTCTCAGATGTCTACCCCTGTCATGTTTAATGCAATATTGCAGATCGCTTTCCAGATTTCAGACAGAATAACACGTTGCTTCATTTGAAATCCCAGCAGATCATTTGTTTAAAATGCCATTTACATTTAGAGTCAAAACTGAAAAACAATTAGGATAACAGCTTCTGTCTCTAATCTTGTTTCAATGTTGGTGTTATTTTCTGTACCATCTACCCCTGGCGAGTTATGCAGAAAATTATAGTTTTCTTCTGAAGGATAAGAAAAGCATGCATCTGATAAATTCTTTTGTTTTCTTTTTCTTCCTGGGTGGGCCAAAAACCAGAAGATATAGAGCAGATTTATTTATTAAGAGAACATTGCTGTGGCTTTTTCACAAAGTATTTTAGCAGACATTACGATGCATGCAGCTTAATCACTATATCGTGTACGTCAGTTATTTAAGTTTGCTGCGGGTTAACTCAGTTTAAGTGACGACGAAGGCTGATCAGAACAGTGCTGTTAGGTCCCTCTCACTCTTGCACACCCACACACACTGACATGTGTGCATGCGCACACATAAACAGCCTGAAGGGTAAGCAGGAAGCAAAGGCTGAAGGAATCGTGAAAAATGATCTGCCACGTTGACGTAAAGCGTACCGGCACCTAGCATGCTGGAACCACTCATAAAACACTGATCAGCACCTTAGAGCAGAGACATCAACGATGAGGGGAGGGGAAAGAGATCCAATCGCAATTCAGGCCCGCGTGAGTGACATTGTCCTGAAGAGCAGTCATGGGTCCTGATCAAAATATTAGCCTTTAATAAATTAAGTTGTTTATGAGAGGTCAGTATTTGTTCTGAGAAAAAGCCTCAATGAGAATAAAACCAATACATAACTGACTAAAAATAAATTAGCCGACCCCTGAAAGCGAGAAATAAATCTATCCAGAGTCTTCAGTTTTTAAAAATGATTTAGTAGCACCGATTTCAATTAAATAACACGTGGAACGAGTTTTGGGAGTTTTTAGAGGTCAGTAATTGTTTTGAGTAAAACCGTCTCAATGTGTATGACTGGGTTTACAGGAGAGAAATTTCACTAGAACTAATTTTATTGTGCGCGAAACACAATATTCAATCCAACCGCAGCATATGAGTAGAGAGAAAGAGAAGAAAAAAAAACCCCTTGGTTGTGAAATGGTTAAACTGAAGCGTATTCACACTTATTCCAGTCTGCTGTATGTTACTATTTATAATTTAACATAAATAGGCAAATTTTCCATGTGTTTCTTTCTGGAACTCTGAACAACACCGTTGAATCACTTCCATTCATTTTACTTTCATTACAACTTACAGATCACCAGGCTACATCCTCAATTTGATAAGCTCTTATAAACATAATCCGTACAGGAATTTATGTTAATTCATTTCCATAAAATAGTTGAGGGAAGGATTGTTTTCCCCACCCCCACTCCACACAAATCTGTGGAAAGTGCTATGTTGATTTGTGCCCCTTGTCTCTGTGGTGCCAGGTCACATTTTGCTCACAGCGGCGCGTGTGTCTTCAAGGCTGGTTCGCCAGTGAGTGGATCTGACGGCGGAGGTTGTCGACGTGAGAGCACGCACATTAGGGTGACCTTGTCAGCGACCCCGGTGACGAGCGCTGGCTGGGCGGTTCTGCGGCGGCCCAGTTGTGTCACTGGCTCAGGAGACACCCCCGGGAGCCAGTCCAGTCATTCCAGAACCAGCACCGCAGACTCTATGTGACATAGTTTAATATCTGCCGGCGCAATAAATACCCTGCTGGTATGAAACATCTTCTCCTATTAGAGACAGAAGGATTAGGTGGATTAAGGCCTATTCTGCAGCGTCTGCCATTCACTTTCAGTGGGCAAAGCAATTTGGGGAATGCCGAACATCTGGTCAGTCCAAGAGAAAATGGAAATCCACTTAGAGCAAATTAAAACAAATGGGGAACTGGGTAATGACTTCATAAGCAATTTCCCATATTAGTATTTCTAATACTTCTCAACGAAAACAGATTGAGTGCCCTCTCGCTCCATCCATCAATCACACACCATAAGGAACTACTTGTACGAGGGATCTTCTGAGAGCCCCACCTCTGCAGTGGCTGGTGTGTTTAATATTTTATTTATCTGTCCCCCCCCACCTCACACCAATTAAATAATCGTTATAAAAAGTGCTTTAGTGTTAATCATTCGCATGTGAATGGCATTAGTGCCCAATCTGCAAAATTACTTAAAATCCGTCTCATTGCAGAAACAGCCCCTTAAAACGCATATATCACACATAAACCGACAAAAAGCATTCAACGCTTGCCGTTTGCTAGGGTAAGACTCACGGAAACCGTGTCCAGCATATCCGTGTGTACACGCTTTGTTTCCACAGAAAAAGACCGGGGCTTGTTGGCGGCTCTCACATGGCAGCAAAGCCAAACCGACACACTTTAGGAATGAAAACTGCGGATAGAGGTTTAAACTGCAAGCTCTACCTCAGACCAGAGGAATCGTTTTTTTTTACATCACCTTTCAATACTCCTGAAATTTTAACAGCGAGAGCTTTGAAAGAGGGATCGGGGTTGTTTGATAGGATTCACATCTGACAGGAAATAGGGATTCAAATTTAATTACATAAGGAATAAAAAAAAAAAAAAAAAAACTGACTTTAAAGATTTCTTTTGAAGAACGGGAAAACTTTGATGGAGGTGTTGAGGAACCATATGCAGCCAGATCTTAGGGGCTGCCAAGACCATAAAATGATTTCGCTCTGTAATGCATTATTGCAATATAAAACTTAAGTTCTGCAAAGTGCTGAAGTATATATTTCCCATTTTAATATTCCTGTCAATGTCAATGATTTCTGGGAGCAATCAGTGGAAACAGCTGGATCCACTGCACCGTTTTTTTGAATTTTTTTTTTGTCTTAAAGAGAGTAGAAAAACAGCGGGACCAAGGCGTACAAGCATATCCACATTCTCCCCAGACACCAAACGTGATGAAAACCCTACCAGCACAGAAGAATAATAAAAGCCTGCCCTCACTTCTCTACAAAACGCCGGATTACAATTAATAACACTGAGGAGATGGTTTTCATCCAACGGGAGCTTTCGGATCCTTGACCTGCCTTTAGAAATTAAATTTAAAGTTCTGAGCGGCCCAGAAAGAGACGTTGAACCGGGAGACAAAGGATAAAAAATGGAATATGATGAAGCAGGTAAACTTCTACAGTTCACAGTGAAGCTTGTTCCCTCAGATGGTTTGTTTACTCGCAGCACCAGACATTTACACCGGCGTGTCATTCAACCGTACCAGAAGATTGATGCGAAGGTTCTAGGACATCTTTGATACCATTTTAGCCTCAGGAAAAAGAGTCTAAGAAATCTAAATTATTGATGAACATGCTCCTAAGGTGCAGAGATAAAAAACCGAGCAAAGCAGTAAAGAGCAATGTTACACTTCCTCTCCTATCTGAGTGGAAAGTGAGCAGTCTTCAATAAGTGAGCCTTCTTGAATGCCCAAAAACGGCCGCTCTCACAGTGGTCAACGCAAAGGCCCAGGAAGCTTGCGTGCTCCTACGAGCTGAGAGGAGCATCTTGGCACACTTTCCGACGTGCGGCTCGGAGAACAGTCCTTCAGCTCTCCGTGAACCTACTCTGGATTCGCAGAACTAAGGAGAACACACAGATCCGGCCAAAAGCACAGAACTGCTTTAATGCTACAGTCAGCATTCTTAGAGTTAGACTGTGGAATCTCTGTTGTTCAGGAGCCAGGCGATTCTGCAGGATTCTGCAGTAGTCTTGTTATTACAAATTTTGTAAGAGATTTAATTTCCCAGAGTTCTGTGGTCTTAAAAGTAAGATTTCACCAAGATCAATAATATCTTTTGTTCTTTTGCCTCATTTATCGACAAAGTCAAATATATCTAATATAACCCATTAACTTTTGTAAATGATATGTACAGGGGAAACTACCTTGTTTAAAATGAATGAAGAATGAATGAATGTCCAGGATGTCAAAGAATCTTCTTTTCTTTGAACTGACGTGTTGCAATTATTCGCTTGAACGCCGACATATTAGAGATCTGTGTTTTAAAAAGCTGAGCCGCAGTTTTAAAACAAAAAGGCCAGTCTTGACGTTAATTGTAGGGTGTGGATACGAATGTCTGTTCACTCCGCTGATAATTGGCAGAGCTGTGTGTCAGTAAATGACTGCTCTGTAGGCAATCCCTCTGCTGGAGCAGATGGTGCAGTGGTTGAGGAGCAGGACTGGCGACCGGGAGGTTATAGCTTTAAAGTCTGGGCGAGGGCACACTCCCCCACAGCGGGGCAAGTTGTATAGCCTTAGAATGTCTTCAGGACTTCATCTAAATAAATGGGTGACGCCCCGCCCCGGTCTGTTTCCCGACTGGGGTCCGGAGTTCCCTGTAGAAGGGGGGCTAGCTCTACCGATGGGGGTTCTGCCATTCTAGAATCCCCGCTTTCATCTTGTACTACAGAGACACTGCACGCCTCTGGGATACTTGGATTCACAGGGAATAGAGCTCGCTATAGTGACGTAAAACCAAGAATGCCAATTCCCAGTGAAAATCCCACTGTTGCCACCGGCATCAACTACTGCCTACAACTACAACAGATGTGGCTGCAGTGGTAAGCCGCTTAGAGCAACGGCCAGAAAACTGCACCCGTGACCCGAAAAATCCCGTGTGGAACCCTGCTGTTGTACCCTTGAGCAAAGTCCTTAACCAGAACGACTTCAGTAAACATTCAGCTGGGTAATGTGAAAAATGCAAGTCAGCCTGTGAACAAAAATAAACAGAATTTTATTTAAATAAACTCCTTATGCTGCAAGATTTTCTAAGAGTCTAATCTGCGAGTGCAGTGGTCTATCTGCATGCGAAGGGAGTGATTACTCCCAGCTAAAAGTCAATACCAGCCACTTCCCTTCATTGCACAGTGCTGGACGAAATGGCAACAACCAAGCAACGGCGCATGTGACGTAAAGGTTAAAGTCCCGAGCGGAACCCTGCTGTTATACCCTTGTGCAAAGTCCTTAACCTCAAAGACTTACATAAAGATTCAGCTGCATCACTGGGTAATGTGTAAAGTGCCCCATGCACATAAATAAATACGATTCAAAACAAACACCTTTTGCTGCAAGATTTTCTAAGCGGCTAATCTGCGAGCGCAGTGGTCTATCTGCATGCGAAGGGAGTGATTATTCCCAGCTAAAAGTCAACACCAGCCGCCTCTCTCCCTTACACAGAGCTGTGTGAAACAGCCGCCGCTCGGCACTCCAGCGAGGCAGAAGTGAGGTACCTTTGTTCATGTCAATCAGTTGCTTCTTCTTCTGCTGCCTCTCCACCTTCTCGCGCTCCGCCTTCTCCTTTGCCAGCTTGGCTCTCTTGATCTTCTCCTCAATCTCCCGCTTCTTGTGGTTCTCCTTCACGGCGTCCTGGAGGGGGAGGGAAGAGGGATTCACACACAAATCCTGCCGCTGCGTGCCAGGAAGGTGGTAGCTGGAAAGCGTCCTACAAGCGCTTCTCAGGTAGGACGAGCTCTGTTGCACTTTCTAAACGGGAGTAGGGGTTTTTTCGCAGGCCAAACACATTCAAATGCGTACAGGATACGTGTCACTCAGATATTTTCAGCTGTCTGTTTGCCTAGTTCGCAATTTATTCAGAACCCCACCAAACCTGTGTCAGAGTGTAGGAGAGAATCAACGAAAGTACACCAAATAAATAGCAGTGAATTAGCTGTAAATCGAGAATAAAACATTGTTAGGCATCACTGCCCGGTCAGGGTAACATAAAGTCACACGACACTGCAATAGACCACATGGTAAACGGATATGAATGATGTATATCGAGATGTATAGAGAGTGAGCAAATGTAGATTTTATAACAGCTCTTATTAGGAGCAATCTCACTCGAAGCCATCAGACCTGCATTACCCACAATGCCCTGCTCCCCACCGCTACACGCGCAGATATCCTCTGTGCGTTTGTGTGTGTAAAGACGGGGCCTGTCAGATGAAGTTCAGCAGGACATAATGAGGGTGGACAGTGGGTCCCTAGCAGGCTCCCACTGGACTACCTCTCCCCGGTAAGCTCGGAGGATTCAAAAGGAGAGAACGACACAGCAAACTAGCCAATGTATTTGCTGGTTCCCCAGTCCAAGGACAAGAGCCTTCCTGTCAGTTTCTCCTCATCAAGTGACAAGGACAGGGAGCCAGGCTAGGTATCTACGGGGTGACTCACCTTCATGTTAGCGTGCGCATCTACTCAACACGTCACTGTGGTTTAATGAACCCTCAATTATAACCGTAAATAACAGCGAGTGACCATGTGCTCCAGGTGTTCAGGATTTTACTCTGTGAACAGATTTAGACAATCGGCAGGATTGAGGTGCTTCGGGAATATAGCTTTACCCTACCATACGAAGTGTGATTTGATTATGTCATGTCAATACATCTGCAAAATAAAGTTAATTACAATCCAGCTTAGTCCAGAATCTCTCTCAGATCACACAAACCATGGCTATATATTAGATCATTAATTGGATCGTTTATTATTCATAGCAATAAAAATATGTCCTGCTGGCAAATCCTAGAGTAAACAAACAAACATTTCAGACTGTAAATATATTTGCACAACATAATTATCAATGTTTATGGATCAAACATGCAGTACCGCTAATTGCCATGGCAACAAATATGTAATCACAATCATATAGAAAATATTTACTAATTTACCAACGTAAAACTTCAAATGATGTTACAGAAAACTGTAATATTTCTGAAGCCACATACATATATTATTATTTCCTTTTGCCGCATACATACCTGGTTAAGGCAAAATGCCATAACAAAAACAATGCAAGAAATTTTAGTTCCATGGTTCTGGGAACACAGAACATGGGAAATTGTTGTCCATATAATTGCACAGCCTATGACAGACTTATACAGTCAATAGACTCTCTGTAATCCTTCAGAGATTTTACTGACTGATCTTTCTGGAATTCGATTCTTAGATCACTACAGGATAATATACACTTATTATTCTGATTGTGAGCTTCGTGACACTGAGCACAGGCACATTGATTTGCAGGACAAGTTGTTTGGAAAGAAAAGAAAGTTACATGAGATGAATAAAAAATGGCGAGATTGAAAACCACAGGAAGGTTGACAGGGGCGGACACTAATCAATACTTTAAGGCAAATTAGACCAGATAATTACGTTTGCACACAAAATAATCCAAAGTCATTAGGAAAGCCGATTGTGGAAGAAAAACTTGAGCCTAAACCTCTTCTTTTAATTAAAACACTCCGGATGAGTTGTTTAAAACTGTACCCCGGCTGATTGAGGAAATGGGCAGGGGAAAGGGGGCGGCACAGAATGAAAGTCTGCAGGAATGGAGGACAGCAGCGTGGGCTGAATGTCTGCCCCTACCCAAAATAAATTAAAAAAAACAGCATCAAACCCTGAAATGCATTTCAACTCCAGAATTATTACCTGCCCTCCCCCGCCACCTTCCTAATGGATATCCCATCCTGCACCAGGCACAGGGCAGTTGGAAGACACACCCAGGGCCAGCCCAGCGAGACTGGACTCGGTGGTACCACTCCCTGGTATGGGATAACAATTATGATACTAAGAGAGAAATGACTTCCCTCACAGCATGTACACCCACCTTGACTCTATGTCCCCCTGGCTAACAAAATGCAAGCTAAATCATTCCGGCTCTGGTGGAAAGATGAAGCTAAGACTCCTTAGTTAATCTCAGTCGCATATCGTGTATATACAGCAAGTGTGCCTAGGAGGAGCCATTCGTCCATAGAGATTCACAAATGAAGATGGCATTACACTTTCAGCTGTTTAAACATGGGTAATTCGGGTTTAGCACTCTGGGATTCGAACCCAGCTCCTTAATTACCATGCCACCTGCTGCCCCCTACACAGCCTTTATGATGGAAAGCTTTTCCTCTGACTGGTTGCTAGAGTTGCAGGGTAGGGCCTCAAGATGCATTTCATCTAGAAATACTGATTAGAGTTTTAGTAGAGTTAGAATACATTTCAACACTAGCCACTGCTACCCTTACCATCACTACCCCCACTGACGGGGTACAAGCAAAGCAACTGAGTCCGGAGAAACAAGCTGGAGCGATTCTTGGTTTCACACTTTTCAGAGATCATTAAAGGACTATCAAATAGCACGGAAAGAAAATATAGCAGCATGTATTGCCAATTATTCCAAAAAAAAAAGTAAAAAAAACCTGCCATGCCAAAAAGATAGATAAATTCAGTGTGGAGGAAATACGTTTTGAAAACCCTTCATTAATCACAAGTTCTGATGACGGTGCTTTTGACGGAAGACCACCGGTAATTTGCAGTGGTTTCCACATTGTTCAATAAATGTTTTTTTTATATATATATATTTTCAACAAAATGGGTAAAGTAGCTTCTTTTAGTGAATATGTAATCAACCACTTAAAAAAAAAAAAAAAAAACTTCAGTAAAAGTAGTAAAAGCAGCAGTAGCCATAGCAACAGAAATAACATTAGCAGACTGGGTAATAGGAGTAAGAGCATTGGTGATAGCAGTAACAGTACCAAAAAGCAGCAGAAGCAATAGTATGAACAATAGCAACAGCAGTAACACCACCAGAAGCCGCAGTAGTAGTGAAAGTAACAGAGGTATAAAACAGCACTAACAAGTATAGCCGGCAACATTAGTGGCAGTTTGAGTAGGAGAAATTGCATTGACGTGAGTATAAACAGTAGCAATAGTGAAAGCAGCAGTAGTAGTGAGAGTAACAGAGGTATAAAACAGCACTAACAAGTATAGCCGGCAACATTAGTGGTAGTTTGAGTAGAAGAAATTGCATTGACGTGAGTATAAACAGTAGCAATAGTGAAAGCCGCAGTAGTAGTGAGAGTAACTGAGGTATACGCAGTAGTAATATTAATGGCGGTAACAGTCCTCCGCCGATCACTATAACAGTGACAGGGGCTCCACTAGCGTGAGTAGTGATATGGCACTAAGACACTGTCGCTGCTGTGCTTTTTCCTGCAGTCGTGCAGCCAATGCTTCTG
>JAOYSI010004619.1:0-46721 GCA_025775065.1 Hiodon alosoides
GCTGAGGCATTAACATTTCCCTTCAGTGGAACCAAGGGGCCTAGGCCAACCCCAGAAAAACAACCCCATAGCATTATACCTCCTCCACCAAACTTTACAGTTGACACAATGCAGTCTGGCAGGAAACATTCTCCTGGCATTAGCCAAACCCAGACTTGTCCATCAGACTGCCAGATAGAGAATGATTCGTCACTCCACAGAACACATTTTCACTGCTCCAGAGTCCAGTGGTGGCGTGCTTTACACCACTCCATCCGACGCTTGGCATTGTGCTTGGTGACTTGGTGACCATGGAAACCCATGTCATGAAGCTCCCGACGCACAGTTTTTGTGCTGATGTTAGGCCAGAGGAGGTTTGGAACCCTGCAGTTATTGAGTCAGCAGAGCGTATGTGACTTTTACGCACTATGTGCCTTTCACAAATGTTTATAAAGGCAGACTGCATGGCTAGGGGCTTGATTTTATATACCTGTGGCAATGGGACTGAATAAAAACCCTGAATTCAATGACCTTCAAAGAGGTGTGGCCCAATACTTTTGTCCATATAGTGTATGTCAATGCAACTCTGAAACTTTGCATAGAAGGACACATAAGGACACACATCTGGCCTGCAGCCCAGTGCTTTGGCCCCACAGGAGTCCATCAGTGCACGGGTAAAACACATACAAATCTATGCATCTTCGATGGCCATCCCACCGAAGAACCAAATATCTTAAATCTTCTGGTCTGCAGTTCATGAATAGGTTACGGTGTTCATGCATTGAACTTTGTGTATTAAATAAAACTCCATCTTGTCATACAGTTTCCCATTGTGAACAGAAGGAGCTCAAAGCCCAAACCACTGATCTACTTTTCTGGGTTTTCCGTTGTTTATTTCAGCTGTACCAACAGCCACTGCCAATGAACACACAAAAGAGAGCAAAGCAGCTCGCCAACTCTTCTTTGGTCTTAAACATGTTTCAAAGCACAAATGGGGAGCGAAGGAATTTTGGGTTGACCCCATTGTGTCCCACAGTGCCTCATTCAGTCAGCCCAGCTCTTTCACATAAAGAGAAAATCTGCCAAAAGCAGAAGGACACACAGTTGTCAGAAAGTACAACCAAATAAGTATCAACCATATAAGTAATTATGTTAAAACGGAAAGGCGCAGTATAATTTAAGATAAAACCAAGTAGGATAGTGTTATGGCAATACTCAGAATATTGGTATAAAACCTAGATGTATTTTAACACACTGCATCTGTCATTTCAATGTTGCATTCCACTGAAATTTTACATAGCTGCTATTGACTTAAATAATAAAAAATATAAAATAAAAACTTGCTCTACCAAAGCAACAGTGCAACTACTATGATTTAGCGATATGGCTCGGTGCTTGCTCTAATTCTAATACCCGAACCTCTCTGGATGAACTGCGGCTCCCAGTCTGACCTCAGCCAAAGATGACATCCCCAGAGAGTGACACAGCGTGATGTACTCACCAGACAACAGCAGCACAGCACAGCTCTCTATCAGAGAGACCCTCTCGTGCTGGTCCACACTTCCCTTATGCAAACTAAAAAACTCCAGCACAGTCTAAGTTCTCACAACGAGAAAGAGGGTAGGGATAGCTGCTGTCTGACTTTTAGCATCTTGATCTGTCCCATGGAGTAAAGAGGTCCTCAAAATGACTAGAGCTTTGGCAGTACACATTCTCCTGGTATATCAACTTTTCCCTTGCACTGCCAAGTAAAGCTGACTGTCGAAGTTTGACCCTGCTGGCCTCATCAAGGAGGATCGCCGGATATCATGGTAACATAAGGATCCTGTCTCCTGAACAGGAACGAGTGGGCGGAACAGGGGCTCGAGTGGCAAGAGTGGAACATCTTCCAGGACAGAGCACTGGTCAACTGTCACACAGCAGCCACAGCTGTTCATTTGTCGACTTCTCCCACCTGTAACCTCACATTCCCTTACACTTACTGTTCTCCGTCTCCCTAAAACAATTAGCCTTTCTGATGAATTGACAGGTTTTAACTCCCTGAGTTCTTTTGAAATAACTGCAACACATACCATATATCACACAATGGGCATTTACACAAAGAATGGAAAGCCAAAGAAAGAAAGCACGCAAAACTGCCGTATTGATAATCAATGTTAATCACGATAAATTAAACATCCCCCAGGTGTTTACTGAAATCCACAACACATCTAGCCTGTCTCTTTTCTGAGACAGTTCTCATTCAATAGTTGAGCACTGAACATTCTCTCAGAAATTATTAGGAAGCCTTGATTAACTGCTCATCGAAACGAGGGGAGAATCACACCTAACTGATAGGATCAAATCCTTTATCTCTGCACCCAGAAACCTCTGGAATTCACACTACTGACTCTTCTAAGAGTGATCAAAGGCAGCAGCAAGCTTCACTAGTCCCGCAGGTAGGCCCATTGTCATTCAGGACATAATAGGTTTTTAATCACGCTTGGTGATAAACAGTGTAACTGTCTGACACTTCAGCCCCAGTGATACAGTCAAACCCACTCAAACCTACACACACAAAGACACACTTGGTATATCACATCAGTAATAACCCAAAATTATATTTTTTCCGGGAAGTTATAATTAAAACCGTAGCTGCTGTGATGGGTGTTGAAAAGTTTAGGTGGGTTTTCGGCAGGGACCTTCCAAATTCGGACCGGCACCTATTTGATTGGATCTGTGCCCAATTCGGATTCGGACCGGCACCTATTTTGATTGCACCCACTCTGTGTTCCGGGACCTCCTGATATACAAATTAAGCACTGGGTTTCGGTGTGCTTTTGTTTGGCTTATTCATCCATTTTACCCTGGAACCACACACATACACTGAACAGTATGCGGAAATCATTTTTTTCTTTCCAAATAAAAATACCTGAAGATCAATCCACTATATAGTTCAATAGAGCTTAATAAAAGCAAAGAAAGTATTAAAGCACCTAGTATTTTTAAACATTGACTCAAATGTTTAAACGCAGATACAGGTTAGCGAAACATAATCATTGTTATTGAGCCAGGTTGTTCTAGGTCGTTTCATTATACAACTTAGTAGCTTATAAAGACACAGTGAGATAAAAAACATCTAAGTATAAAAAAAAGTACAATTAAATATATTTTTTTGTAAACCCCATTCAACTTCTCACATTATCTGAACCCGTTCTGCCCACGATGATCTGGCTAGACTCTCTCTTACCTGGCCCTGAGTGTCAACAGGGTCTTGGCTGCGGGCCTCCTCTCTGTCCAGGTGGCTCTCGGCTGCCAGGTGAAGCAGGTCCCAGCTGTGCCAGGACGAGAGGCGCCCGAAACGAACCATGATCCCACCACTCTCCAGAGCCCTTAATCTAAAATCTTTTTCCCAAAAGAAACTAAAAACAGGATCCAAAACTGGTACAATGCCTCCCTGGGGCATGCAGCAGAACCTCCACGGAGCCCAAATCTCTTTGAGCAGAGTCTACGCTCACCTGTCTCTTAGACGACACAATGAGGGAGAAGCCCTGTTCCCTCCCAGCAGCAGCAGCTAGCCAAAGACCCATCAAAGGCTCGTCCTACTCCCGGGGTGTGAACTAAAACACCAGCTGTTCCGACCCCAGCGAAACTCAAACAACATGGCACATGGCCCGGCTGTTAGCTCAAACACACAAAACGGCACATCCAAAGTTTATATGAACCAACACACACATAAAGCACATGTACACAGAGTTGTGTTGCATGCGTATTTACTTACAGACAACGGAATTCTGCCAACTCTGATCTGATTTACTTATTAAATTAAAGACATACTGGAATTTGTACATTAGTATTTTTTTTTTTGAAATCTCACTTGATTTAGGATTTGAATTAAATTGTCTTTTTTACTTGAAACAATATTAATAAAAGTGAACAGGTAAAATCATTCCTTTATCTCAGCATGCTAAGTTCAACTATTCAACGTTCTAGCTAGCAGAAAACATTAGCTAAAAAAACTAAAGCCATGTATCAATAAAGGGAAGAGCATAGGGAAGAATTATGTTTTACTCAACATTTATTTTGTTTACCAAAGAATGTTCATTTAACTAAATTATGTCGAAAAGTATTTTGATCTGCATAAAAAGAGTTTGATTAGGACAAGACCTAGATCTAGTATGTGTGAATAAACTCAAAATGTCCTGGTAATTCCCATAAATTATTGTTAATACCCATAAATTCCCATAATATTTTGTTAATCCCCATGGACATTTTCCTCACTGAAAATTCTGGTTTGCATCCCTATCCACAAGATCCATCCACAAACTCCTTTGAGTAATGCCGAAATAGAGCAAATCTATTTTATTTATGAGTTTTACTTGACAGTGCCTTGCACTTACCACATATTGAATTAGAGACCAGTAATATACTAACGGTAATCCAAAAGTCTTTTAACAGGTTAAAAGTTTCTAATTCAGAATGGAAACGACAAGTCACACCATGCTTATTCTACCATTCAGCGTCCACAGTGAACAACTGAGAACTGCTTATTGTGGATTGTATGCGCATTAACAGAAACTAATCAAATGTTAATCATGTTAGCCTAAGCAGGCTAAACTTTTGTCAGCCCACCGATCATCTTTGGTTGCCTGGAGCAAGGAATACTTACTTTTGTCTGGTCTAGCCAATGATTTTAGAGTGTGGGAGATTTAGAATACAGTGGCAGGGATGTTTCAGAGGGTTACGGTTAGGGTTAAGTTAAGAGAATGTTGTGCTCTAAAGCTTGTTACTTAACCACCAGACTCTTTGGTGGTACCACTTGTAAGTATTATTGTTGTTTAGTGGCATAGCAGACTATTATCCAGAATTAATCACATGACTTACCATTTCACATTTTGTCTTGTTATACAGTTGGATGTAAACTGAACAGGTATAGGTTAAGTCATAGTCCCTCCCGGGATAGTCACATTTGAGTCCCTTCCCTCATATTTGATCTGATTACCCAGATTCCAGGTATACATCTCCTAGTATTATAATGTGGAGGACATTAAATCCTCCCACAGGTGAATCTGCAGAATATTGGAAATATAACTGCAAAAAAGTATATTATATGAAGTTCTTGAACCCACATAGTTCTAAACTTGGGCCCACACAGTTCTAAACTTTAATCCATAGTTCTAAACTTGAACCCACACAGTTATAAACTTGAACCTGCACAGTTATAACTTTGAACCCATACATACGGCATTAAAATATGGCGGAAGTGGTATCACACGCAGTATTATGCCCTGTCTCATGGATTTTGACAGAAAAGGCTCGAGAAGTGCGTCTGTACCTTGGGCCCTCGTTTCCGCTCTTCCTCGAAGAGGAAGTCGCAGTCGCTGGTGGAAGGTGAGCATTCTAGATCCCCGTCCAACCAGCCGTATCTCCCTGTGGGTTGGGGGAAACTCCACTTAGGAGGCCAAGAGAGTTTGTCGGAAAAACCCATGAGTAGCACTTTTCCAGTTCAATCAAAAGGCATTCTTCAGCATAGCGAAGAATTAGGTAAACACTCAGAGGTAGAACTACTCATGTGTTACTCACACTTGCACCACCCTGCTGTAACGGAGCAATACTCAATATTGTTTATAGCGGGCACGTTCAGAGCAGTTTCACCAAAGCAGAAAACAATAAAGTCAATGGAGTGATTGTGGAGGTTTCCAAGCCGACACTGTGCTATCATCTACCCGCTAATCGCTGCCCTTCATTAACATAGAGCAGAGTAACACCTACGAATTAAAAAGTAAAAGTAAAGTAAAAACAAAGGTATTCTTGTTCTCTTCATGGGAATAAATATGTACTGTTATTCAACTCAATAGAATAGACTTAAAACTGCTGTTGATCACGTAAAATTATTCGGAAACTATCATATTTATTGAAAGGTAATCCAAGCAAGATAAAAAAACAATGTAAGCAGAAAATATGTATTCATGCGTGACCACCTGGTTTGCTTCAGCCCCACTCCACCAGTATTGTGCATATACAGACAGGGACGGCAGGCTTGCTTGCTCACGCGGTCTCGTTCAGTGAATCCCCACACAAAGAGAGGCTCGTTGCTTGCTCCTTTCCCACTTCGAGGACTGTGGCTCTGACCCTGGCGTAACGACAAGCCATGCTACACAATGGCAACTTCTGCCCCTGTCGAGTATCCTGTGACAAGTGCACATATGCTGTGTAGGAAACTTTGGGCTTCTCGCCGGCAGGTTTCCTCAGTGCTGGGTCACCTAACCCCCACAAGCCAGCCCTGGGAGGGCAAAGTGCACTTGGCCACTGTCCAGTCTTTAGAGTCTACACCTCAATCACATGGCGTCCCTCCTCAGTCCCTCAGCCACATGCTGTCCCTCAGCCCCATGGTGTCCCTCCTCTGTTCTACAGCCACACGGTGTTCCTCCTCTGTCCCTCAGTCACATGGCATCCCTCCTCTGACCCTCATCCACAGGTTGCTCCTCCTCTGTCCCTCAACCACACGCTGTCCCTCCTCTGTCCCTCAACCACACGCTGTCCCTCCTCCGTCCCTCAGCCACACGCTGTCCCTCCTCTGTCCCTCAGCCACACGGTGTCCCAGAGCCAAACGCCGTCCCAAACCCCCTGCATCCACCACCTTTGCAGACTTAAACCCTTGATGGCGATGGAAGCCTGAATGGCCTTCTGAGGGCCGCAGTGGTGAGTCTACTGGCAGCTACTGGAGTGTGAATATCATTCCTCTGCATTCCTCCGTGACTGCACACCCTGACCACAACATGCAGGCCACTGGTCACTCACTGCCAACTCAGACTCTTACTGCCCGAATGAGTGGACTAGGAATGGGACAGGGAATCATTAACACACAAGGTCACGCCAGCAGCGCAAAAACAAACTGAGATAGGGAGTTTGCTTTAACATTTTTTTTTACATCAAAACAAAACTCCTTCTTACTTTAAAGACGAGATGGGGACAGTTAGTGTCCTGAGTGTTTACTCCATTTTACTGTATCATATCAGTACCATTTCGTGAGGTCGGGTGATTTATCTTCAGGCAGGCGCGTCACTCCAGTTTTGCAGAACTGTGCAACTGAGTTTGTACAAGTCTGTCTGTTGGGATTAACGATGTCAGCACCGCTGAACAACACCCTCACTGTTGATTTGATTAGGGATTTGGCCCAGACATGTTACTCAATCAGGGTGCATGAGGCGTTGGCTTGGTAATAAAGGACTTCCAAAACAAATTTTCTTGGCCCCCACAGGCACATGACGATGTGCTTCTTGCTCCACTCGAATGAGCAAGCTTCAAAAGCTGTCTGATGGAAATTCCCGAAAAAAACACGAAATAACGAGTTAACACATCTGCAGACAGTCAGACTGCCAAATGACGTCTCTCAATAAATGGTGCTTTTGGAAAGCTCTGCTAAAGATCTCCAACACCTTGTGACCCTGCTTCCTGTGGCCTTTTTTCCTGGCCACCTTTAAACCCACAGGATACATATCATCTATGGCAAGCCGTTTTAACATGTAATCTAGTGTTAAAACGGCTTGCCATATATCATCAGATCCATGAGGGGAGTTTGGGTGGGTGGGGCACTAAAGAAATGGTACAGTGGACAGGAAAGATTTAAGTATGCTGAAGGGATAAAACAAGAAAGATTTAATTGAACTGAAAAGGGAGAGCGAGGGGAAGCAGTGATCAGCTCAAGGACTAGATTCATGAACTGAGAGGGAGAGAGATCAGCAGCTGTAACAGCAAAAAGATGGACTCCTAACATTTTAGTGTTAAACGGTGCAATGATTTCTGAAAAAATATAATTGGTTAGATGAATACCCAGAGTGATTTTTAATTAATAAATTCAAAAAGTATTTCGGTTTTAAGATAAAATCTCATAAAACAAATATATTATTTAGGCGTATATACATTTTTTTATATTCGTTTTTTTCCTGTTTTTACCTCAGGGCTAAAACTGGTTTCTACAGAAATGGCAGAATGATACAAATGTATCCATTTTGGCCCCTCCCTCCAGCAGTCCTGAGAAAATCCCCAGAAGTCAAGTCAAGACAAACATGCTGGTTGAAAACCACAAACTCTGATTTTGTGAATATTTTTAATTGTTTAGATATGATTACACTCCATGAAACATGGAACTCAAATACACATCAACCAACTGTACCAGCAATTACAGGGAAATGTCAGTACCATCCCTGAAACACGCCCACATTAAAAGTGACAGAGATTCTGGAGGAATCCTTGCATGGTACAGAGAGGAATAGATAAATTCGGTAATCCCAGTTAATAGAGGACAAACCCCTACTTGAATAAAAATTAACAATTAAAAATTAACATTAATCTGTGTGCAGTCTACATGCCACCCCTAATTCTCCCTATTATTTATAAGAGGGTTTTCAAATACAGAATCAGAAATCAGAAAACTCTATATGAAGCTGCTATATGGCAATCTCAATGCTAGGACTGGCTGGATATCAACCACATCAGCACAAAGGGAAACAATCACCTAATTGGACAATCCCCTCTATCCCATCCACATATAACCACAAAAAGATAGAGCTACGACAGTGTGATTAACAAGAGAGGGAAGCAGGTACTTCAGTCCTGCAAAAGCCTTGGTCTGTACATTATTAATGGCAGGACCAGGGGGACTGTCTGGGTTGGCTCACTTACACCTCTGTGCTTGGTAATAGCATGGTAAACTATGCCATCACTGATGTTGACCCTGTGGAATAAATGCCTTTATTGTCATGCCACAACTACCCCTCTCAGACCACATCCTAATCAAACCAGATCTTAAAAAACTAGAGAAACCACCTGAGGTTCAAAGCCCCGAGCCCAGCCTATTCTACCTCCAACCCATTTACAAGTGGACACAGGCTAGCACAGCTGACTACCAGGTAGCCTTGAACTGTGTTGATGTTGAGAGCATGCTATAAAGATTTTAACATTCTGAATACAAAAACAAGGAAAACAAAAATCTGGCAACACACCAACTGAATGTAATTTTACAAAAATTTGCAATAAAAGAAAAACCGAAAAACACTAGGAAAACAATACACAAACAGCACACCAAAATAAAAATGGTTGGACAGTGAATGTGTTTCAGTAAGAAAACATTTGAGGCAGCTGTGAAACCAGAAACACAGAGATCCCAGTGACCAAGAAGGACGACTCATATACCATCAGGGCCTAAAAGACTACAAAAAACATCTTCAGAGAAAAAATTCGACCCCAATAACTACAGAGACAAAGGTGTGAGCAGTAATCTGGGGTTTTCTACAGCATAATTAATTTCCAAATAATGGCCTTCCTTAACAAACACAGTGTCTTGAATTTGGAATGAAGGACTGCTTCTTAAACTTCCTCAGAGAGGTGTAGGGGACAGAGTTATTCACACAGGGGCGGGGAGTAAGACAGAGCTACAGTCCGAGTTCAACCTTATTTAACATTTACATAACTTAATTGGCCACATTTCAGGAGCAGTCTGAAACTCCTGGACTCAATCTGAATGTGAATTCAATAAAATTCCTCCTTTATGCAGATTACCTGGTACTGCTGTCACCCACCAAACTGGGGCTACAACAGAGCATGTCAGTGCTAGGAAATTATTGTCATGACTGGGCATTGCCAGCCAATCTGGATGAGACCAGTGTCATGGTTTTCCAGGAAAAAGCCAGATCACAGGGATTCAGGTACTGCTTCACATTGGGAGAAGCCACCCTCGAACATACAATCACATACCATCAGCGCATCAGGGCGGTTTTAAATGGCCATGAATGCACTTAGTCAAAAAACATGCAGAGCCTACTATGCAATCAGAAAAACACTGTACAAATCCAACCTCTCAATTACTGGCTAAAATGGATAAAATTTGGCAAAATTTTTTCAAAAGTGTTATCCTACCTACCCTAACCCCACAAGGAACAATCATACACGCAGGGCTGATTTCCTGTATCATGGACAAAGGAGAAAATCCCACCAGAGTATTTCCTGATTTACCGTCTCAACCAAGAGAGAGACCCCCTGGAACAACTAGCATGGAAACATCTGCTTGGGAAAAATTTGACCGTGAAAATAAAAAAACAAAAATTTTTTTTAAAATTTGATTGCATTAACAAATTTGCATATTTTTAGCATTGGGAAAACAAAACTAATATATTAGTCTGTCATGCATATAAAGCATATTTGAATTTGAATTTGAGAGGAAGCCCTATCCAGCTCACAGACGAGAGTGATTTAAGTGAACTGTGAGGGAGAAAGAGAGGAAGCACTGATGAGAGTGATTTAACTGAACTGTGAGGGAGAGAGAGAGGAGGCACTGACCAGCTCACTGACGAGAGTGATTTAACTGAACCGTGTGGGAGAGAGAAGAAGCACTGACCAGCAGGTCCATGCTCTCCTCCTCGCCAGATGGAGCCTGATCTGCCTTCTCTGAGACCAGGGGCAGGATGTAGGGATTCTGCCCCCCAGGGGGGCTCAGGTAGGACATGCTGAAGGAGCGCAAGTCCTTGATCTGTTGTTCCAACTTGATCTCTTCACCTGGCTTTGCTAAAAATGGAAAACATGTGCACTGGTCAAACATAAAACAACGAGGGGGAAAAAAACTAAAATAACTTTTATTTTATGTGTAATGACATTTACACATTTTTACTAAAATATCGGTTGTGTAAATATTGGTTTACTAAAATATGTGTTCAAGATTTAAGACAAACCCGATGGGGCAACAGTTGGGGTCACACAGAGAGGTCAGCACCAATACCCGGGCCCTAACTGATGCAAGTTTTGCTTCCAAAATGTCATCTTATCTTTTAACGTTGACTTGGATTATTCTAGTGTGACAGTAATATTCTTTTTATTCTCCATATATATATATATATCACATACTACATTTACATACAATGACCATTTCAGTTAATGGAGCAGCAGAAAACTGGAGAGACACTTAGGAAGTGATGTACAATACCTATACAGAAAGGCTAGAATAAAACACGCCCAGCCTAGAGCTAAAGACCAGATCACTGAAGAGTTACAGTAAGTTATACAGTAAAGTCCTCACCTGGGAAAGTGAGTAACACAGTAAAGCCCCCACCTGGGGAAGTGAGTAACACAGTAAAGCCCCCACCTACTGAACTTCAGCTGAATTTTTCAATATAAAGTGACTTTATGAAACCAAAATAATTTTGTCAAATAATACTTTATTTATTGTGACACACAAACCTGTTGTAAACATATCTTTTCAGTTGCATTGTAAGAAATTGTGAGACAACCTTACTTTCATCAATTGGGTACTGAGTCTTGATCTAGATCTACACAGACAGATTGAGTCTCCAGAAGCCTACTTGTAAACCCCATGGGGCCACAACACCATGTGACTCGGCTAGAACATCTTGGTAAGTGTCCACGTATATTAAGGAATAATAGCAGTAATTCATAGCAGTAATTCATAGCAGCCACGGGCATTTTTTTTGCACAGGGGTTTTAATATAGACCTGCATAAACAGGAGAAAGGTGTAAATCAGGAGACTGCTGTACACAGTTTTGCTTGTTTTCCTGCTGCAGTCGTATGCTGCTGCCTCGCTCCCACACCCACTCCCAGCATCCTCTGAGAGGGGAGATGGGATATGCTCACACTGTTCTGAGCAGCAAATATTAGCTGCTCCTCTGCTTCCTCTCAGTCTCATTGCTGGAAATTGAACCCCAGTTCTACCCCAGCAGCCCCACAGTGCTTCCTTAAAGCGGGATTTCACAATACCTGTGCATGCCACGGGCAGACAGAGAATGTGTCTCTGTAGAAAACAAGAAAACAAGCTAGAACACAACCCTTGGCATTTTTTAATGGGTCCCTATTGTGTTGCAAAGTAACATATGGAGAAATATGGCTGAGCAGGTTTTTTCAGGCCTTTTTGGAGGCAGTCTACACAACAGGCTGACCCCATTTTTAATCCCGAAGGTGCGCCACGGGCAACCAGCGAAACGGTTAGAAGAGATCCGTTAAAAACTGCACCTCACCTCTCACTTCGAGGTAGTGGCCCCCGAAGCGGTAGGCCTCGAAGCTGAGGGAGAGCGGGGTGTTGGACTGATCCAGGAACAGGTCCACTCGGGACAGCTCAATCCCCTTCCGCTCAAACACAGGTCCCAACACCTCGCTGGAAAACATAGCAGCACACTAATTCAAAAACAACCCAGCCACACTTGAATCACTCAGGCGATAGTACAAAATAATTGCCACGTATCTTACCAATATAAAATACTCACCACTGTTCTGAATTTCTTATAAAGATATTAGGCATAAGTACAAATGCCACTAAGGCCTGGGAAGTAAAACACTGGAATACCTCCTGGTCAAAGCTTACCACAGTTTCTTGTTCTTCACAGCTGGGACCCTCTCCGTGTCAATGTCCACGTTCAGGTCAAACTTCACCTTGAAGCACTCGCTTGAGTCCTTCTGGAAACAACAGACAGACCCCATGTTCAATTAACAGGTTCATCTATCTTGAATGAGAAGAGCATGGTTTGAAAAAAGCAGTATACATGGTTGGGGGTTTCCAGGACAAGAATTTAACACTCCTGATCTAACAAGATCAACCATTTAATCAGGTAGTCAGGCCTCTTGGTACTGAAATTCACGGCCACCAATCGGAACAGGGGGTTGAGAGAACATGTGTTAGACCACTGGTGCTGAGAGAATGCCAAGTGTTAACTGGCTGGTCCTGAGAAAATGCCAAATGTTAGCCGGCTGGTGCTAACAGAATGGCAACTGTTAGACGGCCGGCGCTGAGAGAATGCTGAGTGTTAGTTGGCTGGTGCAGAGAGAACCCATCAGTGTTACACAAAAGCACATCAAATGGAGCTCCTTCCGCACTGACACAGGCACTCACATCAGTGTGGCGTCGCCGCGGTTTCTTCTTCACCTGCTTTACGCCCCCCACTTTACGGTCTCTGACAAGCGCGGACATATAGAGATGTTCAGTTAGAATACATAACAGTACTCACTGGGACTCACATTTACCCACCATAAAACGTTCTCCTCAACAGAATGATAAAGAGGATCATTTTTAAAAGGTATGAATAACTGTTATTATTGAACACACACATCCATAAACATGTATAAAAATGATTTGAAAGCCCTCTCCAGAAATAAAACATCTATTTAATAAAAATTCAATTCAGGGTTAGAGCTTAATTGTGGAATCCAAGCATGCACCAATCAATCTGGGACAGGATTAGATTATGAGCAGGTGGCCAATGTTTCCAAAAAGGGCACAAAATACTGCACATGGTTTAGATCTTCACTACATGACTGTACTAGTAGTAATAGGTAGATTAGTGATAGGCAGCTTGGCTGACGAAAGCGGACTGACCCCGGGTCACTGCTCTGATACTCCTCCTCCAGCTCCAAGGGAGGCCCAGAGCTTCTGGGGCAGGAGCGTGTCGACATGTTTCGGGCTAGGATGGAACCTGAATGAGGGAGGGGAGCAGGGACAGAAGAGCACCTGTGCCATTAGCAGTGGATCACACATGAGGCAACCGTAAACCATTTGCCAGTCAGGGTAGCTCCTCCCCTAACATCCTCTGTGATGCAATGCTTGCCTCTCACGCTGCATGGGGGCATTACCTTGTGGCTGTAGGTTGAAGCAAGGGTGTGCGTCAAAGCGTATGCTCCCTGAACTGTCTGGGAGGTGGGCGGAGTTACATGACTGGCACAGATTGAGCGGGCTCTTGCTGGTCAGGTCCTGAGTGTCCAGGCAGTGGTAGACCTGCAGGCGGATGGGAGAGTATGTCAGACTAAATGGATTGCCATGTTGTGTGGTATGTGGATGTTTTGAAAGAATTTAAAAGCAACATAACGAGAACTTCATGAAGAATGGTGGACTTCAAACATTCAAAGCTTTGACCACTTCAAAAATAAGTGCTAAGTGATAAAATTAGCTTTTTTGTCAGTAAATACAGTAAACTTACAAGCACAGTTGAGCCCCCAATCAATGTCTGCAGCTGTGTCTGGCAGGCTACCGGGGAAAACGCTATCAGTGTTCGAATGTGCCTGTGTAGTGTCCAGCCCTGCTGCACACTTCCCCACCCCAACTTTTCACATATATCCTCCATGAGTTGTATCAGGGTTGTCTATGTTAGCACAGTGGCTCATCTTTAAAAAAAACACCCAAAATGCCAGTACACAGCAACCTAGCCGAGCACTAGTGACTAGAGTGGGGCAGGACAAACACAAACACATTTCAAAATAATGAAGACCCTTTACCATGTGTCCTAAAATTTCTATTCTGTCCAAACAGTTGGGAACAAAATAGGTTTACGAAGCCTTGGTCAATCAGCTTCACTTGAACCAGTAATGTTGTAATGCAAACGGCTAGAGGCAGCCCCGGTGCAAATCTGATGAGCTTGTTTTTCCATTGGAAACCAAACTGCCCAACAAAGACACGTGCCTCGGTTCTCCAAAATGAATGGTGTTATCAAATTTTGGAATGTATATCCTGTTTATTTGAGAGGTTGGAACGTCCGTGTGTGTGGGTGTATTAGTGATTAAATTAACAAAGTATTTAAATGGTAATGTATTACATATTTGCCCGGAAGATGCTCTGTGATGCTGTTAAAATGCAGTGGGATAAAAGGAGGATGTAATAAGAGACAGGGCAATGGGATGCCTTATTTAGTCTCTCGGGATGGTCCCCAACAGGAGAGACATCAGCATTCCAAACCTGGATGAACACTGTTTAAGATATCTCCTCCAAGTGCCAAAACAAACAAGCTGGTTTCCTGCACTAGCTCAAAAAAAGAATGCTTATTTAAAATAGGAATGCTTCAAATGTTTAAAGAACTCCAATGAAAATATGATAAATATCTACAAAATATTAGATGATAAATAAACTGATTAGAAAGTATCACTAACAAGCAGTAAGAGTTGTTGGATATGCTGAAGGTTAGTTTGAAAAACGTTTTTTCACTGTTAAATTAACCTTGACCTCTACAACCAAGCACTCTGTGGGGTTTTCTTTTCAGTTTGATCTTTTCTACACTTAGCAGTGCCGGTATTGTATAAAAAATTGTTTTTATAGAAAAACTGAATAAAATACAAATTCATTTTAAAAATAAATTTGGAAGCACCAATTATAATTTTTTTGTATTTTTCTCCCACCTAACTTGCTTTCCTAGTCACAATCAGTTAATGTCATGAGCCGGATGTTAATCAGCAAACTGCAGCTCGTAGGCAAGCACCTTAACTGAATGAGCCAATCAGGACCAATTCATTTCAGAGTTCCCCCTCTTGTAAAGAGTCCCGCATAGCCATTCACTCATCGATGAAAACACTGCTGCTACTGGCCCGGTTGCATCAGCTGCACAAACACACGGTCCCGCATAGTCATTCATATATTGGTATAAATACTACTGCTACAACAAATTATTTTTCACCCTGCAATGTGTTTTTTGATCCTTTTCAGCCACGTAACTCTGCATTGACCAGCTGTATGACCAACTGCACGACCGTTCCAATGAAGGCATGGAGCACACAGTGACAAATAGAGGAAGAAGTAGGGCTGGGCGATATGGCCTATAAATAATATTGCAATATTTTTAGGCAATGTCACGATATACATCTCGATATTTTGAAGTCACCTCTAAAGCACTTCATAAATGCTCGATTTAACCCTTTGATGCATACAATCACAACAGTATGATGATTCCAGTAGTCCCTTCAACATATGTCTGCTTTAAAACGTTGTCTATATTCATTAGTGGTTTCTATTGGAACAATTTTAAACATGGATGCAAAAAGGGGGAAATCACAACCATGTTAAATTTAACAAAACAGTATTTATTCAAACCAATGGATTTGCTGCATATTTTGCAGATAACCATTATTTGTTCAACATCTTCTTTGAGATTCCCATTTGTTCAGGGGGAGGCCCACATTGAGGATGAAGGTGACACACCCGTTTGTTCTGGGGGAGGCCCACATTGAGGATGAAGGTGAAATACCCATTTGATTCTGGGGGAGGACCACATTGAGGATGAAGGTGAGATACCCAGTCGGAGGCCGACTTTTAAGGTGGAGCTGGATTGTATGTACACCCAGACCTGACTGAATCCTGCCTCGCTTTAATCTGTGCAGCACACACCTCACTCTTACAGAACCCTGAATAGCCTCTGTGTCTCAGCGTCTTGAATGTAGAAAAGTGTGTTTGGGGGTGGGTTATGAAGATCTCCAGAGGCATGTGTGCTGTACATCTGATTTGCGTGTGCATGAGTGATAAACGTGTGATTTACGTGCAGATGTGCTATCAGCCTTCCTTTCAAGCAGCACATCCTCTCAAGGCCAAATAAATACAGACTCACACACACTGGCTATGCCAACCCTCGCCTTCAGTACACAATGAGTAACATAAGTCACTCGGGCAGTGCAAACCTTGCCTCTTGTTGATCTCACACACGCTAATTCCGATCAGTACACTATAAGAGCATGAGAATGAGCATGCCGTCTTCATACTAAGAGCCTCACCGTGAGTGCAGGCTTAATTCCCAGGCTGTAACCTTTAACCGGTTGGTCGTGGTGTGAATTATTTGTAGCAGCTTGTGAACAACTCCCTATCGCCCTGTGTTACTCATTAAAAAACTAATGAGGAAATTAAAAAACTAAACTAAACCAACAAAGTATAGAATCACATTATACATTATACATATGCAAAATCATACCAGGCTTGATGGGAATTTTTAATTACACTTAAATTCTCGGGTATCTTGCTAAATGTAATTTTGGTTACTACTGGAATTATACCAAAACTGAGAATTATAAACACTGTGAAAGTTCTTAAATGGCTTCAAAGCATTCCTGATTATAAGATAAGCCATTTCCCATGTTAGGGGAAAATACCAACTTCCAGTAAAATCAAACTGCTAAAGGTCCCAGCAATATAATTGTCACAATTCTCAAAAGCAAGTTTAAACAAAACTGTGGCAAGACTTCTTTAGACACTGTAAGGCTTGGGTGTTTTTTACTCAGTCGCTGTAACACCAGAGACAACAGATAGGAGCACCGGGACACAGCGAGTGCATTAAGGGGGGTTTGAGCGCCCGATAGTGGCAGCATTCAAACCAGACCTGAACCAAATCTTGTTTATTCATGTTGTAAACCCACGCTGACGCGACACGCAGAGTTTTTGTTTGTTGCTCAAGGATTTGATCCTAGCTCCTAGCCTTCAAGGTTCAAGCACTGTTTCAAGGTCTTATTGAATCTTAAATTTTGGGAGGGAAAAACACACATGCTACAACAAGATGGGTAGGATAAGGACTTGAGTTTATCCTCAAAATTGTTTTATTAGCACAAATCGGGGTGTACGCCTAATCAAGTCCCACAATCATTACACAGACCACAAGAGTTCGATATGCAGTACTTCTACGAATATATAATCTGATCATAGTGACCAAATACACCAAACAAAAGCAATTAACTCCTTATGTCAATCCTCCAACACCTCGACACTTCTGAATATTCCTAACATGTTACAGCATGCTTCAGCTTGCTAGAAAATATAATTCCATGTAGTATAGAGTAAGGTTGTCAGAAATACAGATTATTCGATACTACCGAAGTATGAGGCGCCGTACGGTACATAATTTAAACTTTCACTCTCTCACACACCATTGAAACATTTTCGCATACACATAAAATGACTGAACTCCTTGTTCATACAATTGAAATACTCGCATACAATATTGAAAGTGAAAGCTCTATGTGTAAGTGATAGTTTTTTTCAAAAGTGAGTAAAATAGTATTTAACAAACTATTAGCATGTCAAAAGAGACCGATGATTGGTCTCAAGTACTGCTTTCCATACTGAACTTGTGGAACAAAATATTTAATGATTTCATCAAAGCTGAGTGAAAGAGGTTTTGTGTATTCGAGAACGTTTCAATAGTGTATGTGAGAGAGGGGGAGAGAGAGAGAGAGTTTGATTGGTCCGCGCTCATACTAGTAAACAGATAACAGACAACCAGCAAGCTAGCTAAACTAATAAGGTAGTTTGGTTGGGAAAGACTTTTCTAAAAATCGTATTTTATAATTAGATATAGTTTTATTACTTATTTAATAGTATTATAATTAATTTTCTATTGTGATAATATTCAAATTACGTCTACTACACCGTTTGCACTATTTGACCTACAATCAAATAAAATTAACAATCACAGTAGAAACGGCATGTCCTCACGTCATATCAGCTTAATCCTAACCCTGTATCATCATGAAAAAACTGGAAGGACAGGTACATGACTCATGTTTGCAATACCTGTAGAGGATGGTCACAGGGCTGGACTATCCACAAAAAGACCGCCAGTTACAGATCCAGGACTGGCACTGCTGCCCTGTCCCTTAGCATGTAATCTGAGCAGGTATACATACAGTACAGGATAACTCTGGAAAACGTGGATGACTAAGCTAATAAACCACCACATTTCAGATTATTCCCCAAGTGTTCAAACGGGTGGTTCAGCCTGGAAAAGCTGTAGGCATAAGCAATAAAATGAAGTCCAGAGAGCTGCTGTCACTCACCTGGCGCTGGAGGACTGAGGTGTGTGGGCTTGAGTATGCCCTCCTCATCAGGTGTAGCTCCCTGTCCACCCAGACAGGAGAGCATACAGTGGAAACAGCCAGTGCAGTGCGCTGGTCCCTGAATCCTGGAGCCCTGACCTTCCACTCAATATCCTCTTTCCCGTTGGCTACACTCTCTCCAATTTAGATTTAGTGCATGTAACAGTCCCGGCGAGCAGAGCAGTACTGACGACCTGAGCTGACAGGGTGAGTCTAAGAGAGTGAGTGAGCGAGCATCTCAGTTTACTATAACCACCCCCACCCTTTTACTTATGAAAAGCACTGTCTGAAACCCACATGCGCACACACACACACACACACACAGCAAAAACACCCAGCTCATTTCCCAGCAGAGGTGCTGGCTCTCACATGTTACTTTTTTTTTATTTTTGAGGATTTTTTATTTACTGGCTTTTACACATTGGTGCTCACTGCCTCCTCACCCCTGAGTTTCACCTGGAACACCAGGTTTCCACGCCTCCTCAAAGGGAATGACCATCTGCAGGGAGTCGGCGCAGTTTTTTGAAAGCACAAAAAATGGGGCTCTTACCACATGTGTGAAGTACCCGAGACACGTGGTTGGTTGACTGACGAGCAGTACCCACCTAGTTAAGAAACTGCCTTCTTATTGACAGTAAAAAAGAATCTAAATCTCTTGTAACCTTAATGTGAAGATTTTGAAATGATGAACAAGGTGTTATTAGACATAAAGCATCAAAGGAGTTTTGAAGGACCACAGGAAGAAGCTTCATCCAGGTTTAATTTTCAGAGTATCTCAATTTCTGCTATTCCTAAGCAAAATAATTTATGTAGGACTGGGGAAAAGGGTTGTTCTAAAAAAGATATCAGGTCCTACCATCAGGTCCTACGGTTTATGGTTTGGTCCTCTAAACAAAATTTTTTTGAGATTTTGAGATTCCCTACACAGTAAGACCTAAAAATAGCAGAGATCTGGTGGTCTACTAAAAACAGTAGAGATCCTGGGAATTTGGTGGCGTGGCCTGAAGGCCTCCATTGGAAGATCCATTCCTTCCTTTAGGATGAAATAAAGCTAAATGTACTGTTTACGTAATGGAATTTCTCTGGCAACTCACACCAAAAGAAATACAAACACTGAAAGTTGCCTCTCTGATGGCTTATAATTTGTCTCTCCCCCACATTTGCTGACGTCAACATTGTGTCTCTCAGAAGGCCATCTGGACATCCTGAGTTAGCTATCAGCCCAAAAGGGATTTGCAGGGCAGCCACTATACAGAATTACTCTTTAAAATAATTAAATATTCAGTTTACTCTGTGAGGGCATCACTGGGCATGTGGATCCATATTCATAGTGAATTCGTAGTGAAGCCTGTTAACGGGAGCTGGTGGGGGTTAACTTTTTGGGACGAATTAACATAGACATACAGTACTGTGCAAAAGTCTTAGGCACCCTAGCCTTCTTACACAAATGTAGTCTCTCAAGATTATTTTTGTCTTCTTCATTAGTGTGTCATTCGAAAAAATGTTTTTTAGATGTCCAAACATTCATTTTCTGAAAGAGGAACAAGGAATTCTGCCACAGATGGTATGGTCTCCAAGGAGCCCTGATCTCAACATCATCGAGTCTGTCTATGATTACCTAGACAGACAGAAGCAAGGCAGAAAGCCAAAGTCTGTAGAAGTACTGTAGAAAGTTCTCCAAGATGCTTGGAACGGTCTACCTGCCGATTGTCTAATAAAACTGCACAACAGTGTACATAAGGGAATCGATGCAGTTTTAAAGGCAAAGAGTGGTCACAACAAATATTCCCTCATCTTCAGCATCTTCACTTACATGCGCCTAAGACTTTTGCACAGACTTTTTATATATATATATATATATATATATATAAAATTTAACTGGGGTGGCAATACATTTTTCACACCTCAAGACTGCATGTTTGATTAATTACACACCAAACAAATAAACTAAGCACCAGCTACTGGTGTCAGACTCTAATTACTAATGTAATTGTACTTTGTTTGTAATGGCATCCGTAGTAGCCATTTATATTTTAGTTGCTAAGCAAATGCTTTTATCCAAATCAACTTACACAGCTTACAACTTCTACATTCATCCACTTAAACAGCTGGATATTTTTACAGAAGCAATTCAGGTTAAGTACCATGCTCAAAGGTACAACAACTGGGACCACCAATCTTTTGATCACAAGCCTATCACTTTAACCACTACACCACCAGCTGTCTGTTTACTTTGAAAATCCTTAATGAATGACCCAATTCCATAAGAGCTTTACCTCATATCTTTTTACCGTTCTGTTAGGATTCCCGACATCATTCTGACGTGCCACATTTAAACTTGAGTTATGCACATCTTGGTTTTGTTCTAGGAATAGATTCCTGAGTTTCTCCAAGCATCTTATTTTCAAGCCATTTTTAGTGGTTACTATTTGATTTGCTTGTTTGACAGATTACTTGTGTATTACACTGTTGGCTATTTTGCTAATCTGTTGACCAATATATGGCCTGTCTTTTTATTTTGTGTTAGATTGTATCTTCCTTTTTTAAAACACACTCAACCTTTAACAGGTAGAACAATGGGAGGAAGGCTTGCCTGTTCTTAAACCAAAGGGAATGTTGGGGAAAAAAACAACACAGAGATCTTAATCAGTAAGACAGATAGGATTGACTTCTTCCTTCTGGGAAACCGTTGTATGAGAAATGCCTGCCTGTTGTGGCTTGTCAGAAAAGGATTTCTCAGTAAATGTGTGTGGGCCACATCGTAAGCACCTGCAATAGGAGCCGCACCCTCAAAGCATGAGAGAGGCTGCACAGAGGTGCCTGCCCTGACACACTCGCGCGCGCACACACACACACACACACGCATTCACATGCATACAGATGCAGCAGGGACAGACAGACAAGGGCATGATATCCTTGGCCTACACACCATACATTGGTAATAGTATAAGCAACAACCCCGTATGCAATCACAGTCACCACATACCGCATTCTAAAACTGTTCTGGACAAAGCACTCAAACTATTACCTCCCTAATTACAGTCATGCACACTCCTCCATCACCCTACCAATTACAGTCCTGTAGGTACTCCACATGCTCAAGCTAAAATTACCACAATGGCAATGTGGCTAATGAATGTGAATAAGGCACGATGCAAACACTTTTCTAAGGTGTGGAGAAAATCCAATAAAGTTCTGAACAGTTTGTGCCTAAAACACACTACAGGAAAACTCTGAACTGAAGCCCCAGCTCACATTCAGGCTCTCTTTCGTGCTTTTCAAAATTAACTCCAGCTATCTTGAAGGCGATGTCCATAAATCTGAAGTGGTTTCGGCTGCTTTCGCTGACCGTGAACATTTCAAAAGCAGAATACAAACATTATGCACTAAAGTAAAAATCTCTCCACTTAGATATGGAGTCTAAAATTAAAAGGGAAAAGGAGAGCAAGAATGAAAAGGATTAAAACATGGCTCTCATCTTTCTGGCCAAGCAACAGCTAAAACCACCAGTTAAGCAACACTGAACTGAGTAGGTCCATGCTTCAGAGAGCAGGTTGACTGGTTGGTAGTGTCAAATTAGTGTGTTAAATGGCTGGTCTTTACTTGTGTTTAGCAATTTGAATACGGATGTTTTGTGTTACTGTGACCCCAGACCTGACCCAGCAGCCCAGTGTGTTTAAAGAAAAGTGAGTCAGAGATCTGGGAAACGGCGCAAAACAGTATAAAAGCCAAAATTCTCCATATTTCTTTTTCCACCTTAGAAATATAACCAAAATTAGAACCTGAAAACATAATCCATGCTTTTATTGCATCAATATTGGACTACTGGAATGCCCTCCCATCACAGAGCACAAATATGATTGTCCTCACTATGCCAGTCTCCTCTTTCCTGTAGCTTGTACAAAATGCATCTGCAGGAATCATGACAAAAAAATAAATAAATTTGAGTCACAGTCTTACCATTGCCTCGTCGGCTATTAAAAAAAGTCTGAAGGCCTTAAATTGACTTGTGCCTATTTTTTTATTAGATCTCTTATTCCCCATACTATTTCTCTGGAAAAAGACACAGTATTTAAATCTGAATTTATACAAGGATATGAGTAGGGGTTAATTTTGTTATGGAAAATTTCAGCTGCCAGCTGCCATGCAGTTAGCAAGAAAACTTCCCAGAACAACCTGACCACCCTGACCGCCAATTGGTAAGACTGGAAACCTCCTATTTGGCCCGTCAATGGCCATTTTGCCAAATCTGTGGTGAAACGACTGACACAGAATAGCGCATCATTACTAATTAGTATTGATAAACTAACTGCCCTTCAGTTTATTTGCTTTGATCTGTATTCGACTGTTTTCCAGGTATATTCACATGTCCCCCCCAACACTGGAGGTCAGGAAATTTCTTGTTTTCTCTGGGCATTTCTTTTTTAGATTCCCTCTGGAAAACACATGCTGTGTAAATGTGAAACTCAAGACTAAATATTTTCACTTTTTTGGGGGTTGAACATAGGAAAGAACTATGTTTTATTCAACATTATTTTGTTTACAAACCATCACTAAATTCTCTTTTATTTGCATTAAAACACAAATATATGCAAGTATACCCAAAGTTGATTTCTGTAAATTCACATAAATTCGAGAAATTTTTATCCTAAGTTAGGAACATCCAGCAGCGGGTTTTTATATGAATGAACCGCAGCATCTGCACCTCAAAGATTCAGCATGTTCCCAGCATCCAGGGAAATAATAAATGGCGACAGACCAAGTAATATACTTAGGAAACCATCCAGCATGTAGAACTCAGTTGTGCAAGACAGGCAAAACAAGAGAACAGATTTAGCTCTTTGACAAACTCTATAAGACATTATAGCTGATAAAGAATGACAACCCCCAAATAAAACAAAGTTATGCAGTAACAGGGCCCTGGTATAGCAACCTGCATTACAGTCAGTACTGCATATGTTTGAAGGAAAAACAGTGAGCATGCATGTCTCCCTCTACTGGTGAGGAGATGTCAATGTACTTTGTGCTAGGCATATTAGTGTGGTGCACAAACTGGCAAGTATGAAGAGGAGGGGGTGAGCACTTCTCAGCTTTTACCACTATTACAATTAATGTGTAAGTCACATGATCTTACAGTAAAACATGGATTTTATCCCCCATGTTCCTTCTCTCATTTTACTCAGTATCGTTTAATTACTCAGTCTTTCCAGGCACACTTAAACTAGTTAAACTAAACACTTGAGAAACAATTAGTAATAAAAAGCTCATCTGTTCAGTAAGTATTGCTAATACACTAGTTAATACAATAATAGTTAATACACTTTCTCTACATAGTGTCATAGATCAGGGACTCCTAGAAGAGAGCTCCCACATAGCCAACCAACTATTTGGACCTCCACAGCAAACAGGGGAACAACATGCTGCCCTCTTTTATTGACCCCTATCCCTCCATTCCCCTGACTTTGGTTCCTACCTTGGGGTCATGTAGGTGGCCAGGGCAGTACAGGTGCTGACACACCACACACTTCTCCTCAGAGGAGGGCTTCTCATCTGAAACGACCAAAGAGCTGACCATCAAGCACTTCATGAAATGTAACGCTCCGCTGCTAGCACAAGGCACTTCATGACATGGAGGGTTGGAGCAGTTTGTGTTATGAGGCCTGTTCTAGACCAGTATAGTATACAAAAGCTTTTACAAAATTAATCCACCAATAAAATTATTCAGCCAATCCTTCTGTATGAATAGTTAAGTATGGAGGCCAATCATGAACCATTTCTATAACAGATGGGATCAAATCACCATAGGAATTTTCCATCTGGAATTTTTTCAAACACCACCAGCAGGTTCACAGGAGTGCAGCCAACAGCGCTTGTCGGGCAAAACTATGCTGGGTCCCTTTACTCCACTTTACATGAAAACAAATGCCAAACTATTGGCTCCATCTGCAGCAGGCTGATCTGCAGTTCTACCACCACACCCCACTGGGGAGCTATAGCCCCCACAAGATAATCCATTCAGTAGTATAGTACTGAAGCTTAGCTAAATGTGTTAAAATACCACCAGTGAGCCTCAAAACACCACAAACAAAACATTCCTGCCCATAAAATGAGAAAATCTATATCTATAAAACAATTATGAAGCATGAAGTTATGAAGATAACAATTATGGAATAATAAAATTTACCCTGGCAGAATATCTGATGGGTCAAATCACAAAAAAGACACAGATCCTGATCAAGTGCAGACCCAATGACTACAGCCTGGTCATTAGCTGGCACAAAAATTGGATTTGTGTTGGATTGCCAAAGAAAAAAAGCTGTAGCTGCCTGCCACACCCACAAAGACAGACAGGCACACCAGAGCACGAAGACCAGGGACCCATTTGCATGTCCTATGTAAAAAGAGGGATGGTTGTGTGTTGTATAACAATGTTCATTGTTCAATTGCTTCGGCAAAAAATTATTTCATGTCAATAAAGTTTTGAAATTTTGATTGTCAGATTCCCTGTTTAGTGGAAATGTCAATTTTCAGCCTTAGTGTCACTGCAGAGCAAATCATGGTGCTCAACCTAACATGCAGGGATGCTAGGTAACTAGGCCTAGATGCTTTCATAAAATAAGCAACTGGAAAAGATTAAGATATTCATGTGCGCTAATCCGGGAAGCAGATAGGAGACCCGGTACCAAAAGAAACCATGGCAGCTTCTTCCCCAAAGCAACCATCAGCAGTAGACCATCTGCCACGGCTGTCTGGACTATATGTTTGCTTCTCGTGTTTGTTACACCATTTTTTTATTCTTCTTTGGTGTTTAACGGCGGTTGGTATCCAACTTTACTGGTTAATCACAATTTACCTGGTTTGTTACACCAAATTCTTCTTCTCAGATATTTAACGGCGGTTGGTTTACAATGTTAATGGTGCATTTCCGCCACCTACTGTGCTGGAGTGTGGGCCAGAGACAGGGATGAACTAATGGTGCATTCCATTTCTACTCGGAAGTCGGAAATTCTGAGTTGTGAACCCTGACTTCAGAATCCAAAATGGCTGTACAGCGCATCAACAGTAAATTAAACAGTAGTATTTTACAGATTTAGATTATATTAATAGATTATTAATATAAAGTAAAGATAAAAAAACAAACTGCATTATTACCTACCCAGCATTTTGCACGACTACATTTAGGTACTTTTTGTAAATTCTGATGCTAATACTTGCGTGTACTAGGACTTTTTCTTGTAACACTGTGGTATTGTGACTTTCAGTTAAGTAAAGGATCTAAATACTTCCACTACTTCAAACTGTTTTGATTGTCAAATCTGTGAAAAATCTGTGAAAACAATCTGTGATTGACTTTTTGAACATGGAGAGGTGTTTGTTCATGTTTATTAATTTAAATGACAAAATATATCTTCAGAGCCGGGCAGCCCTATACGCTCACTACGCAAGTTGCGTAGGGCCCCACAAATTATGCTAGGGGCCCACCTCCCCCTCGCAAATGGTTTACATAGCTCACGGGTCAGGTAGGATTTTTGCTTAGGGCCCCAGGGAGGTCAGGACCGGGTCTGTATATGTTGCACAACAAAGGTTTGCATCATGGTTTTCCGATTTGTGTACTGGAACACCCCAACTCGGGTGTGACGTCATTCCTAAGCTCCGACATCCGACTTCCGAGGTAAATGGAATGCAGCACCAATCCTACCTATCAACCCTGTTACACCAAATACCATGTGATCATCCTAATATAACTCAGTGCTCATGCTCTATCAGCAAGGCTGGCTTTGGCTGCTGTATCCCGTAGTTCATGATGCGAGCGAATATTGCACATGTTCAATGGCTCGACAACGCAAGATGGCGGCAAAGAAGGAAGGTAAATTAGCTCAGGAAGCATGTCATTGAAAGTAATGGAAAGCCGTTAGACCTCTAGGTGTCCATACCAGTTTACAGTCGTGGGTAAGAAGTCATTTGTTTCAATGGCGTTACGACCTGCCTACAGACCTGGCGCCAGTTTTTAATACAAACCAATCATGTAACAATGCCAGCTTACTTGCTAGTAAACCAATTTTCTAAAATAATAACTTCTGGCATTCTCACACGTACTTATAAAAGTATTACTGGCCATTCCGAGTTGTACTGTGTGATGGTTCTATAAAATAGTGAATCACGCAACAGATTTTTTTTTCCTAAGTACCAGCTGGTTTGCTCTGAATCTGTGGGGGCATTCTATGGGGCATTCAAGTGGAAGTGAAATGCATGATGGTACGGGAAGTCAAGTCAAATAACTGGTAACTGGGCTCTAAGAATAATAAAATGACTTCTAGAGAGCTTGTTCACTTTGTTTATGATTTCAGGGATTTTCCTTAAGTATAGTAATGTAAAAGTACTTTCTGAGACAGTACAGTGTTTTATTATAATCAGGTTAAAATTCTGTTTTATAGGGGATAAGAAGGGGGTAACCAATAGCAGCAGGAACACCAGAGGAACAACAAATACATGTATATCAAATAGCAGAACAGTGACAGAAGTTTAATGTGTGGACAAATTGGAGATTAGAACGATCTGTTTGACTACTGGGAGCCGTTTTTTTCGGCCATATGGCAGTGATCTGAGACAGACTGCAGTCCAGGGATTGATTTTAATTACCCCAAAGCTTGAGAACACCACTCTATTGCAGAGGGCTTGTTACTATAAGCAGAAAGAGGATAACAAGCAGAGAAAAACAAATTTACAGCAATTAACTCACTGTTAAATACTACATGAAATTCATAAAACCAGTTCCTTAGAGCAGTTTAGTACACAGGTGTTGCTGTGCTCTTGAAATTACAAAAAGTACCAAAAAATTACAATCGGGATTGTCGTACAGAGGGAGCTTGATTTCCCAAACATTCCTCCATCTGTTCCCATGGGCAGCCAAAGAGTGGCACCTTTTTTTTTTAATGATTAGAATGATTATGGTTTTCTTAACCTTAATCTAATGATTATGGTTCTTTACCCTAATCTTAAAAAAATAACAAAACATTTTACTCTGCGAGGTATAATGCTTAAAAAATGATTAATGTACAAACTTTGTTTAATGCTTTGCTAGATCTTTTACAAAGTGTGTATCTACCACAAGCAATTGGTCATCAAGTCACATAACTATGCTTAACCCTACTGGGAAATAGAAACCTGACCTGCCAACAGTTAAAAGCTTTGGATTTCAAGAGCCCGGAGAAGATCACACCATGCAGTCAGTTAGGCTAGAACTATTCCTGGACGATGATATCACTGCTGTTAAATCTGACACACTTTAATGATACACTTTATTAGAATATCTGCCAAATAAAGGCAAATGGCTAAATCCGCCTACTAAAGGTAGTGATACAGAGAAAAAGAAACAGAAAAAAACCTCCAAGAGGATGCAAAAAGCAGCGCACATGACCAGCCGCCTGGCTAACAGACAGACAGACAAGACATCTGGTCCGAGATGAAACCAGTGTGTCTTTGGGAGACTTCAGGTCCTGTATCATGAGGGGCACTACCTCTCCATGTTTGTTAGCTGCTAACCATATTTTGCTTCCTCTTCAGATGTTTTCCTACCTCTCCCCCTGCACAGGAAAGATAAAATGGCCAATCCTGGCAGCAAAAATCAATAATGAACCACCTGAAATGCATTGTTGGCTATCCCTCCAACCGTCCACTAAGAAACTCCTTTCTTCATTGAAAACCTTATTATTTACTTTTATTCTACATGTGTCTACTAAAATGCCATTTTCAGAAGTTCTCTTGACAGCCTCTGGGGTCAGGGAATAATTTCTTTAAATATCTCTGGTAAATAAAATCAGCAGCGTTTAGCGACAAATTCTATCAGGGACACTGTCTCACAACTATATAAAGATTAGCTTGACCAAAACTCACAGAAAAGTCAGATACACGTAGGTGATCAGATAATAAGCCAATTTTAACAAGGGGAGGCGATGGATAAGGAATCAGACAAACAATTGTGCAAAAAAGTGACGTTTCCCTGCCGTCAGATTATTTCATCATATGAAACAACCGTTTAGACAAAGAAACGATATACGGTTTGGTGCAAAACCGTGTGAAATGCGTGATCAGATAAAGTTAAAGACGAAGTAAACTTAAATCTTATTCGAGTCACAGACAACCGAATTAAAAATATTCCAGATTGAATAAAGAGATTTGCGAGGCACAATAATCTAATCGCTTAATTACTCAACGGCTCAAATAGAACTCAACGACGCTTGGGGGTTTGTCTGCACGCAACAGTCTCAGGAATTCTCAGGAACACCACACAAACAGGCCAGTTTACATCACTCTCAAAACTCTTTGCTGTCCACCACTACCCTTAACAACAATAACCACCTTGTCATAATCAGCCATCTAATGTTCATGTGATCTACAGAACTCGTCCGTCTTAAATGAACGACTGACTAAATTTACAAAACGTGAATTCCATTCACCTTCCCAGAGAGCAGTTATCAATAATTATTTTCTGCCATCGTTTTATCATTAAATAACTCATGGTTTCGCTACTATGAAAAACACATTTTTGATGGTGTGTGAAATCTATACTTACTGGGTCGCAAGCGAAGACCAAGCCAGCTCCTCGGCGGAGATCCGTATCTGTGCAGAACTGAGTGCATCGTCCACTTATTTGGAACCATCTAAGCATTGACGGTTCTTGTATCTTTGGGGTTGATGGAAACTCCGGAATGCATAAAATAACCACACCATCAACAGCGCTAGGCATCTGCCTCTGGCATTTGATTTGAGGCTGCGTGTGACCATTGGTTGTATTAATGCATAACAAATATGTTACGTTTTTTTTTTTAATGATTATTAAATCATATATAACGGAGTGCCATTCATTAGCCTACATTAACATAAAAGCAAACGCCTAATTCTAAGAAATATCCTAATAAGAATGTATTCAAATATCGAATATTTTCACACAAGAATCTGCAAGATTAATGTCGCGCTTCAAATATCTAACAATTTCGAACATAGCACTTGAACTCTCCACTGAATCCCAATACTCTGTTCTCGAGCACTCCACTGAATCCTGAAACTCTGCTGATGTATCCAAAAAGGTTTGTGCATGTCTTCTAAATTCTCGAGCCACAAAAACTGTTAGAAGCAAGTTCAATTACCACGAACACGCAAAATAAAAACCTATTTGGTTATTCCGAATATAGCTCCAATTTCCGATTCCCGTCTCATCTCGGACTAAATCACCCGCTGTCTAAGCCACCTCCGCATCCCTCTCTATTCGTCTCAGCAGTCCAGCATGGCGGTGACGTTTTTCATTCATTCAGTTAGTCAGCTCTTCATTTTCTAAGTCCTCTATCATGCGTGGAATAGTCACCGTTTGCAGCTAGTGGTGTTAGTGCTGAAGTACTGTAAATGCACATTTACTAAAAGGACCAGATATGGTATTTTCTATTTTCATCCCTAAACGTTTGTTGTTGAAATGTCTTACCACAAGCAAACTGATCCTCTAATAACAAAGGCCATCAAAAGACCACCACGATCCCGACAGGAGACAGGTCACGTTTTGGTGCTTCACCATCACCTTAATTCAAACCACCTGTGAAAGCAAAGAGCATGAGATTTACTTTCTTATTTGTGGTCTTTATTTTTTTCACTTCTTAAATAAATATTTCAAATAGTTTGGACTGCACAAACAACTTTATATATACAACTTTTATAATAAAACCACAGTAATCACCCTAACTATAATCATAAATCACGATACTCATGTGAGCAATACATTTTAGCAGTTCCAGTTTATGGACTCTAAAAAGTCCATGATAATTATGTCTGATCAGAACATTTATTCTTTGAGACGACATCAGTTCCACGGGATATATGTGAGTGGTTGTGGAAGGGATTATCAATTCAACTTGAGTGCGAGAAGTCAGACGAGTCAGCAGAGGAACAATAAAAAGGAATGTCAACATTTAGCTTCTGTACGCTCCGCCATCGAAACATGTGCAGCCAGCTGCCTAACCCAGCAGACGTCTGGATTAAATGATTCCCTTATGAAGACCGACTGGATTCAGAGGGCAATGACATAATGGCAGCTGCACTACTATGTGCTTCTAATTAGACAGAAGGGTCATCCTGCCTGGCAGCATGACTTCCCAGTGTTCTGGAGGAAGTTGTGGGGGAAGGATTCATACACCCTTATCCAAAACACAGAAACAAAGGAATGATTTTAAAATATGTGTGGTCAAACTAACAGATTACGTTGTGGTATGATTATAAAACTGCTTCAGTCGTGCTATAATGACGTTACCAAGTCTCAAGCTCATGTCACTCCTTTAGCTCTCTGAGTAATGAATCTCACATATGAACACAAATTGAAAGGGTCCTGTACTGAAGGATTGTCTTATCATTCTCTAGTTCCCTTTCTATATTTCTCTCAGGCTGCTGACCCCTCGATTACTCCCAGAAACTGGGAAGGTCTTTCAACCACTGCCAAGTGCCTCTCCTGCTCTACAAGGCACACCATGTGTGGAGTATTAGCTGTCTGCCCTTTTAAAATCCCGCCCTCCACCCCCACCTCACCAACATCAAACAATCCACTGTAAACCATCAGGAACTCAAACAATAACCAGCCTAGGAGAACGGCCTCACTGACCGCCAAAGCAGTGCACCGGGCAGATGGCCATTCAGACTGTTTTTAACTGACAGTTTTTACCCATTACCATCACAGTGCACCTGGCACTGACAATATTTGAGCCACCCTGGCTACAAACCTAACCAGGAGATTTAGGAATGTCCTTCATCTTTAGGATGCCATGTTCCTTTTTATGGTGAAATGCCATCTCTACTCCAAGAAGTACATAACACACACATAAAGTCACTGTATATTTGTATATTGTCTATTTGAAAACTAAATTCATATGGAAGTGTTAAAAAATACTGGTCACACTAAGCAGAACTAAAAGAACTATTCAGACACCATTTGTAATTCTGGAGCAGCAATGCTATTAATATGTTGACATAGAAGGCCCTGGGGAGCCTGGTAATCCAGCAGATTGAGTTGGGCTTGTTTCCCTCCAATCAACGGTTTGTTGGGAAAGAAGCCTGCAACTACTGTTCAGAGATGGCAACATAAGAGTTTAATTTTGTGTTATTAATTTGTTATCATTATATTGGCACTTTGTTTTGAGCTAAAATAACCAAACAAGCAGACCGGCAGGATGACCCTTATTTGGGTTGATAACAGGCCAACAGAGAAGAGCTTGCCTTACACTCAGGGAGATTATCCCCCATTTGACAGTAGCAAGGACTCACATGAAATCCAGGAAGTCCTAATAGAGTAGAGCTGACAGAGATCGATGGTGTTATCACTATCACATGGACTTTGTTCTCACATTCATTAGTTCTGGTTACACATCCTCATTTCCAAGGCCAATGTCTCCATTTACAGAGCATTAGACAAATGTTTCAGTGGTTTAGTCTACGTTTCTGGTGAGTTTCATCAAGCAAGGTTAGTGTTTATTCAGAGTTTTTCTGCCCTATTTGGTGCGTCTAAAGGGATCTTCCAGTGAGGTATGTTTTTGGTCCATCTGCACTCTAACACAAAAATATTGGAATAAACATCAAAGATCATGTGTTTCACAAATCAGCCAGCCCTCATCATCAAGCAACAGGTGACTATTGTCTAACACACGAACACACGAGGACCCTTATCCCTGACTTATCTTATCGTTTACCCTGTCAGGACTTCTGCCTGAGCAGCACTATTTTGTTTTAGTGTTTTTTTGCTTGAGCATATAGTTTTGGTTGTCTCGGTGTTAATCCCTCGTGTATATTTTAATTGTTTTTGATTAGCTCATTGTTGTCTGTTCATTGTCATCGTGTGAATGTTTACTGATATTAATTAGCCCCTCGTTGACGCTTCAGGTTCCTCGTGTGTTTATCAGTGGTGTCCGTTTGCCCCTCGTTGTCCGTCTATTGCTGCACTGCTCCCAATTTCCGTGTTCTGCTCCCTGTGTATTTATACCCGTGTTTTCTGTTTGTCTTGGCATGGCAAGCTTACCAGTGGTGCTTCCGGTGCGGCCATCCTGGAGTCACTGGTTAAAGCTTGTTTATTAAAACTTGTCTTTGTCAGGGTCTTCTCCTGATTTGTAACATTACCCATCAGTGAATTTGTGTTTGCTGGTGTTTGATTTTATTCTGTTAAAATGCATCTTTGCTGTGTCTTGAAACCATTGTGGTGGTAGAAATATTCTAACCAACAAATGAAGAACATGAATATTCCAATCAAGGTACATACAGTAAAAAGTTGTGGGTGCATTTCTGTCAGTGCATCCCTGTTATGATAAAGTTTTTCAACTATTCCACGTTGACTTGGCACTGACTAAATAATACACATTGATTAATCAATTTCCTTTTTGTTTTGGTTTGACAAGACAATATATAACATGCCTGGTTGCCTTGCATGCATGGCTGCAAGAGGAGACCTTAGTTACTTTGAAAGGGGGGCAATTGTTGCGGAGTGTCTGCTGGGAGCTTCAGTGACCAAGACAGCTCAACTTTCTAATGTTTCACAAGCTGACAGTGTCTAAGATGTCAGCATGGACCTCCAAGGCTAAGACGACCTTCCAGCCACTCATTTGATTGACCCTGGAAGGATGTTTTTGCATTTCTCCTGCAGTCTAGGCACCAAGCTGACCCTATGCTACTACCCACACAAAGTGGTCCTGCACTGCATTCATGTTTTTTTAAATACACATGTTTTGAGCTCTCTGAACCCAATACTTTACCACAAGCAGGCATTTGAAGCTCTGAATGGAAAGTTATGGATTCACCAACAGTGTGTTCATATTTGTGTAGGAATAGATTCATCATGAAATTGGCAAATCTATCCAAAGTCTGAAATGACAATAACAATTTCTGGTAGATGGACTGCAGACACACTACTCATCCTGCAGAGGGAAACCTAATTTCTAATTTAGTGTGTATAGTACACAGTTCATTAAACTAATGCATTTCATACAATAAGACAAGAAAGTATTTTTAAAGAAACTTCATGCTTCAAGCTGCTTTTAACCCTCACACCAGTTCTGAACAGTGCCTAGGCTGGGTAAAAAAGGTAGAGCTGACTTTAATAGTCTAGCCTACGCTAACTGTTATTGTTATAAATTGCCTCACCTGTATGCTTCAGAAAATGTCATTGAAATGCACAAGCAGCATTAGCTGCACGATGGAGAGCAGCATGAGCAGCTCAACAGGGAGACCAGCATAAGCAGCTTGACAGACAGCATAATGAGCAGCATGACAGACAGCAGACTAAGCAGCATGATAGGGAGAGCAGCATGGGCAGCATAACAGGGAGAGCAGTATGACACCTCATGGGTGGTCTTTTCCGCTGGGGTGTACAACAGGTTGTCCCAGTGTTTGCAGAGGGTTGCAGTGGAGACAGACAGCAAGGCAACTGAGGTGTGTAGTTTGGAGGCAGTAAGGGTGCGCCAGCGGAGAGGCTTAAGGACTATTATTTTTTGTTTTTCTGTTTATAATATTGGCCTGTATTGTAGTCTCCCGCAATCACCAGGTGCAGCCCTGTAACCGTGGATGGACGTGGCGGTGACAACGGGGTGCCTTCCCCTCTTTGTCAGTATTTTATAGGGGGACATGTTTGGCATTTTTTGATGTGATATAGTTTTGTGCTTGTGCACCTTACTTCTGGTTTGCTGTGTATATTTGCAGGCCCAACACGTGTGTAGTGGCAAGAACTCTCATTGACCACCATTGTATTTAGTATTCCACAAACACACAGGTCACTGCTAAGAGTACGTATGCTCCACACCGCACTTCCTTGTTTAATTCACAATGGTGTCACAACATTGTCAGCAGATAAAGGTGGTGTGACTACCATTTCTCATTCTTCTTTATTTGAATAACCGGAGCATATCTTATTTATATATTTTTTCTCTCAGGCCGTTCCAAGGAGATCTAAGTCAACCTTATCTGATTTTCTTTTAATCTTTCCCAGACCCCCTAAGTTGAACTTGAGATGCAGAACGCGGTGATGCTTTCTCCAAAAACAACACTACTGGTAATCACATTCAGGTGCCGCAAAATCTCAGGCCCTTTGCCCCAAACAGGGAGGTTTTGTTTTATGAGTCTATTTTGTTTGTTTCACAATGCCAAATAAAAGGCACCCCCAATGCCTCAGTCTCCGGCCGTTCTCGGACTGAGCACGCCCTCTTGTCTGCTATAGAGATCACATGATTGTACCGTGCAGATGGCCTCATGCTAGTAGAGCTCCTTTTACTTTAGTTTAACCGAACAACTTGCAGCCCCCATTGCTATTTTTTTCCTTTCACTGTTTTATTTTACTTTAAGGGTATAGTATTGAATAACCATGTCTGCTTAGCAAAAGGCATCTGTTGCCTACCCTCAGTCAACACGTGAGGAGAAGCGCTTGAAGCCCTGGACTGGAAGAAGAGCTTGGCTGAGCTCAAGGGGTTGGTCCACAAAGCAATAGACACCGTCGCGTGGCCAATTCTTAAAACTATGGCTGATACTATTGTTGTCCTCAATGCTCTTAAAAATAAGTTTACTGATATTGCATCCTTGGTAAAGAAGTTAATTGCAAATGCGAGACTACACCAGAGCAGCTCTTCGCTAAAAAAGGGGAAAATAACCAGTGCAACGCTTGACGCGATGCAAGGTGGAAAGATAAAATATAAGACTGGTTGACCAACCGGAGGGAGCGAAGCTAATGACCCTGTTGGATTTGTTCAAAAAGAAATTACATGTGGGTTTCCATCAATTATAATGCCGATCATCCCTCTCTGGAGCTAAACCGGGTGTATCATTGCGGCCCGCAGCCACTGGCCATGCCCTCAAGCTGGGGAGAAAGTGTAATGGACAGCAGAATTAAGAGGCAGGACCATGCCCCCCTTTGAAGCAGCTGTGTGTGATTTCACTAATGATATTCACACTCAGGTGCCGATGAACAACTCTTTTAAAAGGGAGGAAGAAAAGGAAGAGGTTAGACTGGCAAAGGCTATGTGGTGTATTTGGTTAACTTCTGATTTGACAGAGGCAAATAAAAGGCTTAAACGCTTCCCCAATGCCTCAGTCTCCTGCCGCTCTCGGCCTTAGCAAGCCCTCGTGTGCTACAATCATATTTACTCCGGTGGTAATAGAGATCCCAGTCGGGCCCACACTTTGACATTTCTTGGTCTGGCAAGGTGGCGTAGATATGACTGTTGGATTTTCTATTTGGTTTATTTCACTGTGTACCTGTATCAATGCCATGTGGTCATACTACAGTATTTTACTACTTGATAAATTCTAAGCCAGTTAAATCTTTCCGTATTCTATTAATTTTTTCCTGTGTGTTATCAATCTGTATTAATTACATTCTTGGATCATTTGGTTATTAGTTCCTGGAACATGCATGGGACCAATTGCCCTATAAAGAGAGCATTGTTTAGACTACCATTGAAAGAAATAAACTGACATTACGTGTATAGAGGAATCTCACCTGTTTTCACATTTGAAATCACAGAAAATCACTAGATTAGAGGAAGATGTTGTCCAGTTGTCCAGAAAATCAAGTGAAATTTAAGCAACTTTATTATGAACATGCTGAATGACCAAGCTGATTATTGCCTTTGTGCTTAAAGCAAGCAGAACAATTTGCCTCCATAGACATGATCAGAGACGCGGCTGGGAAGGTGGAGCCAATGCAAGTAAACAAGACCCTAAAGTTATTTTACTCTTGACTTTACACATCTGAGGTTACAAGAAATTTGCATTGATCTCTCTCGCAAAGATCCTTTAGAACGTTATAGCTATTGCCCCCCCGTCCCTTTTAAATGCAGATATAAAGGTGTACGCTAAGTGTTTAGTCCGGTGGCTTAATTCATGTCTTCACACCCTGATTCACCATGATCAGACAGGGTTTATAAAAGGTAGACTTGCTTCAGATAATATAGTTAGCTTCATGTTTTAGACCTGGCTGAGGAATCCCCCAATAAATTTAGACTTTTTAAAATTTACGCAGAGTAGCCAATATCCAAGTGAAAAAATATTTAAAATTTCAGTTTTTTTTTTTTTTTTTTTTACTTTGTGGGTTACTGTGTGTAAATAAAAAAGTCTAATTTTATGTGTTTTAATTTGGTGTACTGTTATACTTGGCAGATATATCTAATTCCCTCCTCAATGCATTAGAATTATTTAATCTCTTCGGTTCCTTTTCCCAGCACAAAATCAACTGATCCAAATCTGTTCTGCTTCCCTTAAAGTTAACAGCTACAGATTCATTACTTAAAACTCTGACACCCACACTTACATGCTATCACATCTATGCCTGGCCCTTCCCCAGTCTGCTACCAGAGATTAACATCTCCTGAGTACTAATTGCTTTACCCTTCCTCAGCGTAATGAGCTATTATTCAATTAACATTCCACAAACACCATGTTCATGGGTTCATCCAGCCCTCTCCTCATTCACCCAGAATCTCCAAACACTGGTATCCTGCTTCCCTATCCACAGTAAATGAACCCCTCAGTTACTTCCGTTCAATGCTCAGTATTATCTCGCTTGCCATAGCATTTCTGAGCGCTACTCCCTTGGTGCCCTGTTTTGACTATTGTTACCCTATCATTGACTCGTTTGCCTGTTTCTTCGACTATCGCATCTTGGATTGCCCTCTCTGTGCCATTTGCCTGTCTCATCAACTACGACTCGCGGATTACCACTGACACTCCTGTTTACCGGCCTAGAGCCCTGCCTACTTCCAAGTTAGGAGCATTTCTGCACTTTGGTTCCTTTTACCTGTTAGTCCCTGCATGACACATGCATGGAAAGTTTGACATATTTGGGGATTAAAATTTACAAAAGTTTGGCACTAATCCAGAAGGAAAACTATAGCAACATGTTATATAAAATAGTCAGATTTGATTAGATGGTAACCACTTACCACTGAATACTCTTTGGAAGTAAAAAAAACAGAATCTGCCTAACCACCTTGAGGTGCCCTAAATCTTGCCTTTCTGAGTTTTCTATTTTATTATTGGGCTTTCCAGCTCAGGGCTATGCAGGTTTTGTTACATCCAGAACCTCCAGTTTCTTGGCGTCTCATTGAGAATAATCTACAATAACCCTTGAAGCGACCTCAATGAAAAGTGACAAAATATGGGGCGAGATTAACTTCTACCTCAGGAATTACTTTGAAGATGAGACCCTCCTGGTCAACATTCTAAAGGCTTTTGACCTGGCCGCCTGAATCCATTTTAAGATATCTTAAAGTTAATTTTATCTCAATATTTGCAATTTGAGATATCTGCTATTCAATCCTTTTTAGTGTAGCCAAGGTGGGGCAAACTGACAAGCTGCTAAATGTTACAACAGGAGAGTGTGGCCCTAGGAAAGATCCAAATTTCTCTCTGTTACATGCCCACCACAGAGAGACTCATACAACGATCATCAAGTGTAGGAACATCAAGGCTATCGACATACTGGATACTCAGGTATCACCCAGTGAGTACTTGGTATGTGTGCATGCATGTGTATGTATTACTGTGTGAACATTCCATCTCGCGAACACGTGCAGGAGAGGTTCGGGCACGCCCATCAGTACTGGATGAGGATCAGGGTAATCCTATTTTAACAATGTGCCATCCCTCAGTAGGTGCTGGGGGTTGGACAAGGAGAAGGTCAGAACTGTGGAGACCTGAGCCAGTGAACAAGCAGAAAGACTGAAAGGAGGCAGAGTGCACACCTCTGGAAGGGAAGATGGGCTCCGGAGCAGACCGCGATTTAGAAAGTAATTTCTTTGTCTTGTTTCATGTGATTGTTACATTAATTTAATGTTTTTATTTTATTTTATTTGAGACGAAGCCATGAGGGGGACCCAGGAAGACCGTGTTGGTCAGTGCAAGAGAACAAATAAATCCGGCGAAAGACATTTGAGTTGCCGATTATTCCAGAATCGTGTGTGTGTGTGTGTCACATGGATGTGTATGTATTGTAGTGTGGACATGTTTACTTAACAACTTAAGTACTTTATAATTCATGCACAGTCACAGTCACTTAACTTTCTCCTTTGTTCAACTTAGAAGCCCAAAGAAACCAAAACTTTGTGTTAAATTCATAAACTGTTTAGATACAAACTATACACACACTGAGCCCCATGCATAAAGAAGCCATCGTCTTTGACATAACCCCTGAGAACCTCAAGAACCACACTCTGAACCCACGCATATGAGGCCATCGTCTTTGACATCACCCTGAGAACGTGGACCAAGTTAGCCTCAAAACCTGGCTATGATTTGTAAGTAATGATATATATTGGTTTACTACTTTTGAAGCCAATATTCAAGATAGTAAAGGCAGTGATGACCAAACAGACAATATGCTATTAAATCATAATTACAACAACGGCACACTGCTGAACGAACGGCAATGAAGCAGAAAATAAATTGTGTTTATTATATAAAGTTTGCACAGAGGTGATCGAAAAATTCTCTCAGGTCAGTGACAGCCACTCTTGAATCTCCTTTGTGATTATTGCACTCACCTTACCTGGGTCATAACAAGGTTAACAACCATGTGGTGAGTAAGCCCCTCCAGCTGGGGAGAATCCACTGGAATGAGATGTTGGCCTACCCAGGCAAGCCCATCTCTCACTGGGCTGGGGTTTGGACAAATTATACTTCTGATCAGCAGTTAAAGAAACTTGTAAAGACAGTCTCAGTTTGGTATTTTATTGATCCTGATATTAATGACACAGCCAAAGTTGGGGTTACTATGTATGAATCTATGTATGTATGTATATATGTCTGTATCTTTTCTAGTTGTGCCAGAGGATGTGCAAGACCCCCATTTGCTTAGGTGTACCACATAGTTCGATCATTAGATATATCCATGGCCTTCTGAGCCCTACTGTAAAACATACCCTTTCACTAGGGGCCGCCGGCTCTTGGCTGCCCTTGAGCAGGCCTCCTGCAAAAGCTGGAATCGATTTTAGTTTCCTGGAAAAAGCCATCCTTTGTAGTGTTTTTCATGCCTATTTACACACAGCTGTTCTGAGACCCAGGCACACTGCAGTAGCGTTAAATTAGGTGATTTATGCGTCAGCAAAAATCATCTTACACAAAAAATAACCAAAGTTAGTTATTAAACTCAATCATAATGTGTGTGTATTTCTTTGTGTCTGTCTCAGGGAAAGACACACACCTCTAGCTTTGACATACAGGGTTCCTGCCTCTTGCTCAGATCTTCATCCAGCCCACGAGGGACGGTTGAGCACTGAAGATCTCCCTGTGGGGATCAGCATGTCTCTAGATGCCTGCCAGTCTGAGGAAGTCTCCAGTACCTGTACACTCACTTTCTTTCTGATAATATATATAAAATATACATAATTCTTAGTGTAAGTTTCCATGGCAAAAGTGTGGTTCATTTTATCCCCCTTTTTTGTTCTGACAATTTGATAATTTGACCCAAATGTCACGAAAAGGAATTACCTTTCACACACAAAATACTGCTGGGGATGATTCCATGTAGTAACCTAATATGAATAATTTACATTCCCTGGTTTTCAACTCACAGGTTAATTACTACCCACAAATTTGCATTCAGGCCTTTGTTATGCAATTTTGGTTTTTAATTTGCTACCAGAGAAGTACAGAGGGCTAGTTAGACAGCAGAAGGTTACAACTCAATGTTACAGCGCATATATATAGAAATATAATGAAATCTAATTTTCTCATTATAGTCCCTATCAGTAAAAACAGAAATGCAACTCTTATTTTACCATTATTTTAGTTAGCTATTTTGACAGTATCTAAAACTAAAACAAATGGACCTTGTGTATATGAAAAAACTGAAAAGCACACCCACTGATTTTTCAGTTTATTTTTTGGTCGTGCCATATCAATTACTGATTCAGATTCATGGATAAACAATTGTGTCCCGTGGTAATGTGCAGTGGTGGCTGGTGCAAACATTTTTTGGGGGGGCGCAAACAAACTTTTTAAACATTCAATCAAATTATCAGTTGTTATGTATATTTTGAAAACTCAAGGGAAAATACTTAATGCCAGTGCAGTGCATCAAATTTAAGACTTTTTAATGCAAAAACCTCAATAACTCGATTTAATGTCTATTAAGACATTTTAATGGCCTGTTGTTACGGCCCCAGGTGTAAAACAAGGGGTGTAGCCATTAAAGAAAAGACATGTCTCATCAAGCTGTTCAGTAATGCTAAGCTTCCCAAAAAACTGTAGTCTCATAGCATTGTCTAGATGGCTGCCACTACTTTCACGCTGTTTGCATTTTTCAGAAAGATGTTCTAAGTCTCGTACCCCCGTCGTTGTCCACGCATTATTTACAGCGCATCCAGCTAGCCAACTCCATTTGCCATAACAAGAGCTGGAGACACCCCTGGTGTAAGCTCGTCCTCGATCACTTGACTGCTGCTGAATTTGTAAATCAAGTCAATCCGGTCCAAGCTGCTTTATCTTTTTTTCCGCCTGGTGAAAGGGTTTTCTATTAAAGATAAAACGGAATTTTCTTTCGTTTGGAAGAAATGCTGCGCCAACCTGAAACTTGGCGGTTCTACATTATTAACAACAATCTCTTGCAGTACCGGTCAACTAACAAGAGAGCCGTTGAGAACGGTGTAGAATCGTCCAGTCACATGAGGTCAAAAATATACAAACAATATTGATTTGCTACCAACAAAAGTGACTCCCACTTTTTTGTCAGGGGCGCAGAAAATCTGAAGCAACCAATTAGAGAACAGCCTCAGGTCACCTGCTTGCCAAAAGTTTAACTACCTACCTACACACTCATTTGGCCGGCGCCCTGCACACGGAAATGAACCCAATACAATTTTTGATAACATTTTTAAATAAATGCAAACATGACTACCAGGCGATTAGTACTACTAAATTATTTTATTTCAGAATTATTTTGCAATAAATAATGTTTAAGTTGCCTTTTTCTCTGGATAACTTGAAGGGGCGCCGCCACTGGCAATGTGCTAAAAAAAACCAGACAACCAGACTTTCAGGAGACTGGGGAAGTACCATAGACTTTTATGTATTTGTTATGAGTTACAGGAAGGATTTTGCTAAATTAAATAAGGCCTGTTCGAGAAGACCTCACTGCTTAACCAAACCACTTTTCAGTCAATTTTTTCTGGAATGTCAACAATCACGCATCATTTGTAGTGACATTGAACATAAAACAATACTACGCTTAGATTTTACAAAAAATGAGAATGTTATTGCGAATCACAAGTTACCTTCGGGCTTTCAGTAAATCGTCGTTTGAGGCTATATTACGAACATCCTTGAAGTACTTGAAAGGTTGTTGTTTTTCTCTTTAAATAAATGCACACCTAGATAAACATTTTAAAGAACTGGAATTAAAACTATATGCGATACTATAAAGATTTTTTTTAAATATATGTATGCCCACATTTTGGTTATGTTAGCACTTAGTTTAAGTCTTAAACGACTGAAGATGACTGACTGATGTCCCGTTGGCGCCGGCGAAAGCGGCGTAAAAGGCTGTATTTAAACTGCTGACTGTTCAGGGAAGGAGTTGCGCTGTTGGCACCGGAGAACTGACGAACACTAAACTAAAGTTAAACTATGAGCAAATGGAAATATGTGTTCTCTCCGCCTTATTGCGTGTTTAAACCAATCTGTTTTTTGATTATTTTCATATATTTTTCTGTAATTCACAAAATTGATACTGTTTAATGTGTATTTAAAAATGCATGCACAATATATCAATTAATCTGTTTTAATTTTCTTAAATTCTTTAGACTCAGTCTTCACTGCTTCCCTTATCAGCGTACTTTGTAAATAATAATAGGTTTTTATGCCATTTAAAACAAATTTTCTCTTTTGTATTGAAAGTTTTAAATGTATACAGATATAATATGAAATAATTCATTTGTTCCCTGATTAATTCATTTTCCTAAAGTGCTTTCCAGGTTTAGGAATCAGATAAAAAATGGAAACTAAAATATGAATCTGTAATTGTTTTTACTGGAGAGAAAAAACAGAGCATTAAAAACGTCAATAATACCTTGGTATCGCTTACTATTTTGATAATCTTCCTGCTGCACTGTTTTAATCATCTAGAAATTACACTGATGATTTATTCATCACGAAAATGTTATACTTAGGTATAAATCTTAATTTTAAAAAGGGGGAATTGCCATTTAGAAAATATAGTAAACTTAAAAACAGCAGCAACAAAATATGGATTATCTTGAAGGTGCTACAGCTTCTACACCATGTAGGAAACCCTGAATGGAACTTCCTAACACCTAATACTTTAAAGACACAATTGTGCATTCTTTGCTCCAGGCAAAAACATTTTGTAAATGTATTGGTATGATAATAATATCAATGTATTTTGCAACTAAACATATTCTCATTATAAAAAGTAAGAAAACAATCCTATAAGGACGTTATATATTTTTAGGGACTGTGGCTGGTTGGGTCAACAGACACAGGGAGACTGACCCCCCTACACCTCAAGCTTCTTCTTCATGACCAACTTGTAGAGGATTTGGTATCCGTCATCCCAGGCGTAGATCAGCTGCTCCTGGGGGTTATACTTGAGGCTGGAGTGTGAGCCATAGCGCTTGGGGAAGTACACGAGTGGGGCGTCGTCATTGGTGACCATGCCACTCACATCAAAGACGCACTGCACACGTGAGCGGCTGGGCAGCCTGGTGTTGTAGACCACGTAGACCGTGCCACAGATGACAAAGGCGGCCTCCGCATTCTCACGGGGGCACGGTGTGTCCCACATGTGCTCGATGTCCAGCGTGTTGGGGTCCACTTTGGCCAGGCAGATGTTCTTCTCGTTTCCCCGGGTGGCGTAGATGGCCCACAGGCCTTCCTCGTCGACGGCCAGGTCGATGTAGGTCTCTGGGGTGAGGGTGTACACAGGGACCTGGTCCTCAGCTGGGAACACGATGCTGTCCACCACCGACTCATTCTGGAGGTTGTATTTGACAACCTGGAGCTCCTTCCCTTTCTTCACATAGTAGGCATGACCACCATAGATGGAATGTCCGGTCCCATCCCATGTGGAGGGGAGTTTGACCTGTTTTGCACGGGACGTCCCGGGGGAGGTGGCGAAGTCCCGGATGGAGCTGTATTCATACAGGGTATCCTCACTGGTGCCATTGAAAATGTAGACCTTCCCTGCTGTAATGGCCACGTCTTTGGTCCACATGCCTTTGGGACCACCCACTCTCTTTAGGATCTTCATGGCTTTGATGCTAGATATCATGTCCCTGCAATCTATGAAAGGCACACATTCAATAAGAGTAGTAGTAAGTATTAAAATTCAGTAATAAGATATTTCACAGTGTCAGTGGTCATTTGACCACATTTTTAGAGACTAAGCTGAGCTTAAGTTTGAAAAACAACGTTGAAACTTAACATTTTTCAGATAATTTTCAGATAAGTCCAGAGACAGTAAAAACGGGGTTAATAAATAAAGATTTATTTATAAAAGATGCTTGGTCAGGCAAGTATCTCTGAGGAAAAGTGAAGTCAAATGATGAGAAAAAGCTACTTATACTGCCATGCTGGCAGTTTTCTTTTATACCAGATGCAAAAAACAAAATGCTGGAAACCATAATCAACATGTGTCAACATGATGTTCTGTGTTGCCACATCAAAGCAAAAATCACAGCAGTAATGTTACAAATGTCATTGTGATGTAATTGTGGGGAAAGCTACCTAACAGAGCAAATAGCAGTGAGTTGCGTGTAGGGTTAGTATTAAGGTTTGGGTGTATTTGTGTTTGATTACAGTAGATGGCTCCTACTGCTGACATATTCTGCTTTGTAATGCTATGCTTTTTATACTGCCTAAACCCCAAACACTTGGGTTGGGGCCAAAATGGAAAAAAATGACAACCCTCTAACTGCATTCATAAAAATGTATTTTACTTTATCTGGGCTCATTTACAACACCACAGTACTTTATTTATGCTCTCGTCACAACATCATGGTAATTTATGTGAGCTCACTTTACAACACCTCAGTACTTTATCCAAGCTCACTGCTTAACACCACAGTACTTTATCCAAGTTCACTTCTTAACACGACCGTACTTTATCTAACCTCACTTCACAAAGCATGTGCCCAACATTGGACTACTCAGCTGACTGCTGAGGTTTCTCAGAGCAATTCTCAACCCATTTACCTATGTGGAAGTGGGTTGAGAACCACCAGAATATAATATGCTGTAAGTTTAATATTTTCTGCAGTAACCTTGACCAAAAAGAAATTGCTATTGTAGGCTTCATTTAGTTCAATACTGATTTGGCATTCTAGAAATAATTAAATGAATGCCCATTCCCTAAATCTCTTTGTTCTGTAAATATTAAATATATCTATGAAATTAATGATAACCACTCTCCAAATCACTGCAAATCAGTATTGGTAAACATCTGAGAATGCTGTTATTTTGTCTTTTTCATCTTAGTTTTTAAGATTTTTCACTGTCTATGTTCTACTTGTGAGTGTGGTGAATTCTTGTCCAGTCCACAAGACCTGCTCACCCGTGAGCTGGGCATACTTGGCCTTGTTCTTCTCCTTGATCACAGTGACGTCATGCTCAACCAGCTTGTCGTCCACATCAACGCAGGGCTGAGCCCCGTTCTGAGTCTCCAGGTAGTCCATCTCACGTTCCACGCGGTCCAGACGGGTGCCAACCCCATCCAGGTCCATGCGTAGGGTTTCCTTGTCTTTGTCCAGGTTCTCCATCAGCCCCACCATCTGCTGCTTGAACTCCCGCAGCTCGGAGGAGTAGCGGTTGCTCTGGTCGTGCCATAGGGAGATTCGCTCCTGAGAGAATCAGAGTACCAAATGTGAGATGCACTGTAAACATCTATTGCAATCGGTGTAATGGAAGATGTGTATAGTGAATACATAACTACATAACACACATAAGTCTAAAAATAATTAACTTAAAACACACTTCAATTCAATTTGAACACGAGATCATGGTTGGGTGAAAGGGTTGTAGAGACAGACAAATGAGGTGATAATTTGGAGAGAGTGTGATAAATAAACAAATAAAAATCAATTTTAACGTAGGTTTTGTGCATGGAGGTAAATGGCTGAAACAGATCTAAAAATTCAAAATGGTATATTAAGTATCAAGTCAAGGGAAAAAAGGGGTGGACTGAAAAAAGACCACTTTTTTTTTTTTGCTCTGTGTCTTGTAATACTTTGCATCTATGATGTACTGGGAATCATCCAAACCACTGATCACTTTGTGAGAAAAGCAATTGTAATATATTCAGACTGTACTAAACTATAACGTACAGAAATGCATTGTATAACAGCACTGGTTTCAGCCAGTATTATTCTTCAGCGGCCCATAGTGACACAACAAAAGCAGTTCTGTTATTTCCAAATACGGGCCTATTTTTTAGCATGACCTGTAGCTAACAGGTATGGTTATCGTTTCTTCCTTTTCCTCACTAAAAAGGTGTTTTTTCTCCAGTTTTCCTTCAAATAGTGAGTGTCTAAACATCATTCCTGATCCTGTCTTACTGAAAACATCTTTTCCTACCAACATCTGCATTTTGTTGGACTTGCCGTGAGTCCAGGGTATTTGCCAAGAGAGCCTGGCCCAGCCCCCTCTCTGGAGTCCAGGGCTTGGCTGGAAAGTCTGGATAATTCTTACCTCAATGGCAAGCAATCGGCGCTCCAGGTAATCCATTAAGGCTTGATGCTGGGTGCCAGCATGGCTGATGAGGGCAGTGAGGAGGAGTAGTGCTCTCATGGTGAGGAGGAACATGGCAGGTCGGCACAGGCTGTCTCCGGGTACTGTCTGAGTCTGCCGTGAGTCTTCTGTACTGCCCCTTTTCCTATGTGTGTGTGTGTGTGTGTGTGTGTGTGTGAGAGAGAGAGAGAGAGAGAGAGAGAGAGAGAGAGAGAGAGCAAGCACAAGGGTGGAGGAAAGCCAGAATTTGGAGTTTCAGCCTTCAACTTACTCAGCAGGAATGTTTTGACAAATGCAGAGGGAGGGGTCTCCTACATCTGGTGTTTTCCACCCGGTGGGGGGGGGGGGGGGGGGGGGGGGGGGGGGGGGGGGGGGGGGGGGGGGGGGGGGGGGGGGGGGGGGGGGG
>JAOYSI010004620.1:0-14160 GCA_025775065.1 Hiodon alosoides
TGGAAGAACTCAAACTGGTAGGTGAACTGGCCAAAGCCTTTCTCTGTGAACACGTAGGGAATCTTGTGTGCTTTGAACTGAAAAGAGACTTGGCCCTTTTTGGGGTAGGCACATGAGAACCCAATCTCCACCTCATGCTTCCTGGTTATAACAGCATTGGTATCGTTTTCAAATGATGTAATCTGATTTTTGAAGATAATGTTTTCAGAATCCTCCTGCAAAAGTGACACAAAACATATGTATTTAAATACCACAATTTCACAGCCTATAAAATAAGCTATCACCTGATTAATGAAAACTACACACCTCAACCTGTGTCCCACAGGAGTTTAGAGAGATGGTGCCCAACACATGAGTGCTGTTAGAGGTCAGAGTGCAGAATGGATCATTAAGGCGTAAGTGGTTCTCATGAAGTCCAATGATTGAAGACTTCTCTACTTCGACCGTCATTGTTCCTTCAGCGCAAACTACATTAGCTTCACCTAGATATATATGTGTAGATATACATGAGGAAATTCTCTGGTTAAATTCTTTATGCAGCGCTGTTGCAAACTCAATAAGGTTTAAACACTATTACATGTAAAATTTAATTATCAAAAACGTGTAATTACAGAACATAATGTGTTAGTCACTTGAGAAGTGAAGGAGAAACGTTTTACAGGTATGATTGGAAAGAAGAATAAATAATGGGCAAACAGGGTCTTTAAATATTCACAACATAGATCGATGCTAGGCTGAAAATAATTTGACACGATTAGTTTGTACAGTAATAATTATGGGAACAGATTAAACCATAAATCATTTGATCAACAGATTAAAAAGGGCATGCATGCTGTCATAGTGGGCAATATCAGTTTACAGTAAAAAGTCTACACTGTTTTTTAGGGTTTATGGTGTTTAGGGTGTCTATGGGTTAGGGATAGGGTTTATGGTGTTTAGGGTGTCTATGGGTTAGGGATAGGGTTTATGGTGTTTAGAGTGTCTATGGGTTAAGGATAGGGTTTATGGTGTTTAGAGTGTCTATGGGTTAGGGATAGGGTTTATGGTGTTTAGGGTGTCTATGGGTTAGGGATAGGGTTTATGTTGTTTAGGGTGTCTATGGGTTAGGATAGGGTTTATGGTGTTTAGGGTGTCTATGGGTTAGGGACAGGGTTTATGGTTTTATGGGTGTCTGTGCTGAACTTGGATGCTATACTCAGCTTTATGCTTTCTCATCAGAGTCTTACTAATGTCTCATTTGGTGTGATTTAATTATAATACCTCTCTAAAAACCGATTTGAGAGAAACCTCTGAGTGAGTATAGTTGAAAATAAATAAAGATACAGTAACAACTATGGCGAAGGATGGGAAGGTGATTACTGATATTTACGGGAGTAAATACTGACCAAATGTGTGTCCAACGCTGACAATCACGCATCTCATCTCAGACTGATAAATTATGCTCCTGAAAAGTTAAACATTTAGAATGGGTTGAAAACCTACTATAAAATAACGACACTTAAAGTGTATGAGTGACGTATGATTAAGTACACACTCTGCAGCACACAGTCAATGAGTATGGTGCAAAAGGAATGAGTGACAGCAGCCAGAAGAAAACGTAATTGAATGTTTGATGAGATTTGGGAGTAGGAGACATGGATGTGCTTTCTGCTTACTTTATGATGGTCTCCGCAGCGAAACAGATGGGGAGCTGATCGCCATTGTCATTCTCAGTGGGGGTCCATTTTAGTGCAAAATTGGGAGTTGAACCATTCTGGATGGTTTGCTTCGTTATGTTCACAGGTCCGCTTATCATTAGGTTGTGTGGCCTATATGAAGTCACAGTATATTGCACTTCAGTAATCAGGTTGCTCAGATTACAAAGCAGTCTGGTTGCACTTTTTATATAAATAAAATGCCCTTACGTGGTATATGTAGCAGTGGCTGTGATTCTGATCTCCAGCTCCTGGTTCACCTCAGCTCTGATGTATGCGCCATCAGATGGAGTTGGGGAAAGGAACATGGGCAAAAAATCTCCATCAGTACAGGAAGGAATTACTGGATTAACTGCAATTCAAATGGAGGAAATAAAATAATTAAATGGTGACATGCTGTTTAACACCCAAGACACGCTGCACCCAGCGAACCCCACTCCACTCCAGACTCACCCTCAACTGAAAACTGCAGAGGGATCCTGCTCAGTGAGTCAATAGGAGAGGAACTGGAAGTGGTGGGATTATAATTCCACGGAAAGCCTGTTGTGGTAAAAGAGTTTGGCTGCTGTGTTCCTGGGAGTGGAGATTTCACAGACTGCGTGCCGTCAGTGTAAGAGAGAGTGATCTGGTGTGTGGGGAAGTCCTCCATTACAAGTTCAAAGCTACGAGCTCCTTTATAGGCAGTACTGATGTAGGACAAAGTGCAGGAGTTCTGAAGAAAACACAATTTTTCATAGGTAATGCAGTTTTTGAAACAGAATACAGAAATTAAACAGAATTCTGTTACAGAATTGAAAAAGCCTTGACTTTAAATACATATCATTCATGCTTCTGAAACATCCCACAATATACGACTAATCCACACACATGCAATAATAATGCTCATGTGGACAGTTGAGCAGTCCTAACACATACCTGTGTTTTGGGATTATTAAATGTGCGATTTCAAACTTTCAATACACCTCTACACGAGACACCTTTGCTTAAATGCCATGGTTCAGTAGATAACCAGTTATCTCCTTTGTCGCATTTGTTTTTATAACTTCTCAAAGTATTCATCATTAGAGCAACTAGTAACTAGTAATTAGTAACTCAGTTTTGTATTGCATGTGAACCCCCTAAACTATGGCCCTATTGTACGTCGCTCTGGATAAGAGCGTCTGCTAAATGACAAAAATGTAAAGATGCAGATCCCCACCCTTAGATATGTTAGACCCCACGTCTTTTTGAAATTTCCTTCGTTGAACATCTGGGTCATTTTATTCACCAAGGTTCAGGATCGGAAACTACACTGTTTCAGGTGTGTTTTGTCAGGATTCTTACTGGATCAAGGTGGAAATCGGAGTGTTGGTAACAAGCATTACATTCAACGTATCTGGCCAATCCATATCTACACCTGACTTGATCCCTGTCCGGGTCATGGGCCACCAGGTTGAATATTCTCGGGCAGTTCTGAGCAATGCTGAAAACAAAAATCATAGCAGAAATTACTGCATTGTTATATTATTTGCTAGATTCCTCGATCGTCATAGTCATCAGCATTTCAAGAAAAATATAAAAGATTATTTAATGTACTTTACAATGCAGATATAATCTGTGAAAATGTTTCAGAATATTTATAGGACAGAACTCAAAACCTTGACAACCCGCTTATCGCATTTAATAAAATTATTTATTATTTAAAAGAGTTCCCATGAAAGAAAAAGTTATTAAATACAGTTATGCAAAGTGTGATTAGCAAGTTTTTCAACACGGAGCTTGGCATGTTCCCTATGTCTGATTAATTTACATTGCTGGATAAGACATATTTCACTACTTTGCAGTTCTGAGTAATCTATATTTTGCTACTCTTCATTGCTGAATAAACTACATTTCTCTATTCTGCAGTGCAGTATAATCTACATTTTGCTGCTCTGCAGTTCTGGGTAATCTACATTTTTCTGCTCTGCAGTTCTGGGTAATCTACATTTTGCTGCTCTGCAGTTCTGGGTGATCTAAGTTTAGCTTCTTTGCAATGCTAAATGACCAACATTTTGCTGCTCTGCATTTTGTGGACCTCAGAGAATCAAAGAGAAGGGGGAAGACCTTTACCAGTAAGGGTATATTCAGGTGTATTCAGGTAGCAGGCAACAGACAGCCACTACTGATTAATTGTGACCTTACCGGAGATAAGGCAGAATCGTTGTGACTGGAGATCGGTTGGGATATCTGGTATCAGATCTGGTTCCCAGATCAATGTGTGTAAAAAGGTACCAGTTAGTGTTACCATGGATATTAAATATCCAGCAGCAGTTATATTTTCTGTAATGACAAAAACAAAACTGTTAGGGTGAACTAAATCACACGATATTTTGAAATAGCAATACTTGCGTGATGATGAGACACTTACAGCAGATCAAAAGGTTTGTCACTTTGGATGATTTTGGTGGAAAATCCCTCTGTATGACACCAATAGCTTCCACTAACAGCCTGATCCAGGACACTCATTTCGTATCTGTTATTATACCCACAATTCCCCAAGATGCAGTTCCAGGAGTCTGACTGACCACACAAATTAGTGGTTTCTTTGAAACGGAAGTCCACCTTGAAATGAATTATGATTTATTATTTATTATTAATAAGAAGACTGGATAGTATTTTTGTATTTGTGTCAATACACCATTTTTGTATTTGTGTCAAGTTCTGCCATCACTGGCATTTCTGATGTTAAAAATTAATATGGAGCATAACAAATGTACTACTCACCATCAGGGAAATACATTCCTCTCGTTCACAGTACAGTACAGTACAGTTCAGTTATTTTACAGGAGTTGTTTGTCTGAATGCATAACTATGCACTAGATTAATTAAATGATTAATAATTGCACTAGATTAATTACTTAATTAAATTAATGAGCTCGGTCTCACCCTGAAGGAGCCATCTGCTGTTCTTCCTTTGGGGTTAAATGTCATGGATCCCCCCCAAAAATTGGAGGCTGACACACTGGAAGCCAGGACCAGCAGTAGGAGCAAAGTGATGCAGGACATGACGGCTGATTCTCAGTGCTTCAGGCTGCTGTCCATAGGAGGGAGCAGCACTGGTGGCTGTTATGCTCTCTGGAATAGAAAGAATTCTAGTCATTTAAATAACACACACAGAATGGAATGAGGGGAAAAAATCTCAAAAATGTCACTTTAAATCCTTTATTTGGATGCAGTTTAAAAAGAAAGAGAAATGTTAAGATGATGATTTGAGCGTTGTTCAGAAGCATACAGCTTTCTCTGTGTTTATATGTTCTATTTTATGAACTATTTTCTCTACTAGTTACTGTCATAGAAGTTCTGTCATAGCAAGTGGACTATTAAGTTTAGCCCCTCCCATAGATTCCAAACTCTATTAGTGGCATATTTTAACAAAAGCCTGGCTTATTTGTATTGAAAGAAATCCAATTGTTAATTAAAATAACCAACTCTATCATCATAAAGTCAACAATGAGCCTCCTAAGTTGCTCAGCAGGTTAAGCCTCCTGAGTTGCTCGCCTGAACAACAACATGAGGTGGATTTTGCAGGTTCGCATCTATCTTAATTGATGATTCTGACCAGGAAAGCACAGTGGCAATGCTCAATTGGTTGAGCACAGCCTGGGTTTGAAGTGGGCATCGATCAGTAGGACTCCTCTCGGCTTGTCGTTAACCAGCATTACGGACGACTTCCCAGGCTGTTCATTAGGGGCATTTTAAAACTAGCAAAAGAAAATAACATGTTTCAAAAGCAGGTCAATCTAGCGAGCTACATTCAATACATTTGTTGTAAGGTTATACAGAAAGATATAGACCTATAAGGTTTCTTCTCAAATTATCATAAAATGAAAGCAATTTGAATACAAGCAGTGGATTTTCTTGTTCACAAAGCTATTTTTTTATTTTCCTCTAAATCACCTTGCAACTTTGTACCAGAAAGTATGTACACGTGACTACAGGATAACCTCACCCTTAGACTTGTGGGTTTGGTTTTACCTTTGGCTGTTGTTCAGAAATGAAAGGTTCTGACATTGTAAGAGTGATTCATTATTGGCAGCCGGAATGCCCCTTTATTGCCTTTGCTGCACCAAAGAATTCAACAAAGAATTTCTTATTTTTATTGTTCAGCATCAACAAAAATAAAGAAAAAACACATATGATACATTTTACACTTTTATTAAACTTAAATCATATCTACAATGCAGTAGACATTGGGACCACTTGTTTTTTGTTTTTTTAAACAAATTGCTTTTTTACCCAATGTTAAAAGTTGCATTTTTGAAAATTGTTTTGAAACTCTATCACATAAACTTAAAACCTTCCCTCATTATTTAAATCTAATATGTACTGTATTCCTTGGGGCGAGTTCCCTGCCATCCTTGGTGACACAGAGGAAGAAACACTGGAACTTCTGAGTTTGACTGAGTCTGAGCAATCAGCTCCTTAGCCAGTAGTTTTAAACTTCAGATACTGCATGATTTTTCAGCGGCCGTCCCAGTGCCCTGCCATCAGACCCAAATCCAGGAGCTGATTATGTAAACATCAGAAAGTGGAGGACAACCATAAGCAAGTGGCCTCTGTTGCCTTCCGCACAATGACCCTGCCGGGCTGTTACCCTCCTCAATTCAGATATCCCCTGCTATCACTATGTGCTATGTGTGTATTCTTCCGCAAATGTCCTGAAATCCGTTTGTCCTGGTTATAAATCGCTGACCAACAGTGTCTCTCTTTGATTTCAACCTATAAGAAAGCCGTGTCTGCCTAGAAGGATCAGAGATACTTCAGTAGGCTATGACTCCCTGCTGTAACCACCCTCCTTTTCGAAATGATTTGTATGTTTGAATTTTTGTTAAAAATCCAGCTTCAACCTAAAACTTTCCTCCTAAACTGGGTAAAGTTTGTATGCATATGTATATTTTACTGTGGAGATCAGAAAGGTTGTAGACACTCAAAAAGGCCAAAAGTATCATTCTCAAGCTGATTCTTGTTACATTCTCTGTGTTTCACATTCAAACCATCATCTCAGATCCACATCATTACTTGATCTGTATAAAACCACAATTTCCTTTCAGGTGAGCGGGTAGAAAGGAGTTCCAGGTGTGCGAGTAAAGTCAAACCTGTTTCAAACTTATTTGAATCATAAGTATGTAAACAATGTTGATGGGCAGGCTTGTCATTAGTATCTATTTTTTATTCTACCAAGCATTCACTAACTTGGTTAATCTCCCCATCTGTGTCCCCATCTGTGTTCTGTGGCAAAGTTAGTTTACCACACTTACCACACCTATAATTCCATGCTCAGGTAACATATCTTAAAACGGCTTTTATTATTAACTGAGATGGTTGAACATCCTCAGTGTACCCCAACAATAATTTGACTTCAAATCAATCATGCAAAATAATTTGCTACCTAGGCATACCTACCTAGGCAAGCTGCCAAATATTTCCCCACTTCATGCTAACTCTGTCTAACTCTGTCTTAAATGATTCCCTCCTCACAAACCTAAAAAAGGTTCAGCTGCACCTTGCTCTCCCCACTGCAGCCCCAATTGTAAATTGCCACCTATTGTCCCATACCTACCATTGCTCCGGGCAACTTAATGGTTCTCGACTCTGGATTGTCCATAACAAACTCTATGTTCGAGCACAAGCATGCTCATAAGGGTACTTGGTACCAGAGCTCCTTGGGCCGAAGGTTGATGATTGACTTTATAGTTGTATCATCAGACCTAAGGCCGTATGTTTTGGACACTCGGAGAGAGGGGCGGAGCTGTCAACTGATCACCACTTGGTGGTGAGTTGGATCCGACAAACGGCGCCCACAATACTCCAGACGCTGCAGCGATACGCCTGTCAATCTCACACTCCCCCTTTCCATCACTCGTGAACAAAACCCTGAGGTACCTAAACTCCTCCACTAAGGGCAGCTGCTCCCCTAATCTGGAGTGAGCAATCCACTGTTTTCCGAGAGAGAACCATGGCCACAGGCTTGGAGGTGCTGATTCTCATACCAGCCGCTTCATACTTAGCAGCGAAACGTTCAAGAGCGTGTTGGAGATCACAGTCGGATGGGGCAAGCAGCACAACACATTGATTGAAAACTTGAGTTTTACTCAATAAATAGACTAGTGAGTTGAGTTATGTTCCAGAATAAGCTTGAAACCCCAAGCCCCGTCCTCTTAAGGGTTTGTATGTACAAGATATGTCAAATTGGTCTATGTAATACTAGTCAAAATGGGCACAATCTTGATGCGCACGATCTGGTATAGTTTTCTAGGAATAATTTATTTTTCAGTTAACATAATTCAAACCAACTGTAGTGTGCATTTAAATATTCCTGCCCTAGATTAATAGACAGTGATATTCCACATTATATGACTTGACCATATTATAACGGTGACCAACAGGGGCTGCTGTGGAACTGATACAACCCTGGTTACTGGCATGGCTCACCTTCACCTCTTCTGTTACTCCGTCACTTGTTTCAGTCAACTAATAGATCATTTAACATTCCGCTCACCCGTGTGCATTGTTTCGTTCATTCTTTATTTTCATTCGCCCTGCACCTCCCAACTTGGTTTTTGTTTTCCTTATAACCCTGTCACTAAGGTTTTACCATTGCACTGTTCCCATGTCATTCAAGTTATTAAAGGTCACGTTTCTTTTGAATTATTACTAAGTCTCGTTGCCGCACCGGGTGATAATTACACCTTGTTGACGGGTCCCTGGCATGGCACAAGATGACAGAGCAACTGATGTAAACTTGGAACAAATTAGAGGATTTTAATGACACATAATTACGGTGGAATATGGAATATAACTATTTAACACACACCATACTCAATTACCTCATCACGCATTCCAATGAACTTGAAAGCCTCCATTGCAAATTTGCATTCTGACTGGTTGCTTGGATACACCACAATTGTGTCATCAACAGTGCACCTGAACAAAAAATGAAAAATTTACTGGTCTTTAGTATAGGGTCAACTTCCTTAACAATTACTGTTGCTTACTCGGTCTCCCTCCATTCACTTCTAAACATTGAAACCTTTAATATAACTCAGTATAATTGCTCATGTCCCTGTGTCTGTCGCCTAACCATTCTCAATGATGCTGTAGAATACATGGTAATCGGGGTAATCATATGGTATGGCTTTGCAGGAAGCGCTGAGTGTTGTTGAGGGAACTTGTTGCTTCAATTTTTAAATCATCTACTTTGGGTTCACTTCCACTGGGTATATGTTGGGTACAGCTCACTGTGGAAAACACAAACTATAAGGAAAACTGGCCAAAGCCTTCCTCTGTGAACACGCAAGAAATCTTGTGTGCTTTAAATTGAAAAGAGACTTGGCCCTTTTTGGGGAAGGCGCATGAGAACCCAATCTCTACCTCATGCTTCCTGGTTATAACAGCACTGATATCACTGATACTGATATCGTTCAAATTATGTAATTTGATTTTTTTTACAGAATCCTCCTGTAAAAGTGAAACAAAACATATGTTTTTAAATTATAAATTTAAATTTATATGAAGGTAGTGGCTGAAGAACCCCTCGATCAGGGCCTCTCTGACCGTCTCTGCATCCGTGTCCGGGATCCCGTATGCCTCCGGCCTCTTGGTGAAGTAATCCACTGCCATCAGCACGAAATTGTTGCCCCTGGTCGAACGGGGAAACGGGCCTAGCACATCCACCGCGACCCATTCCATGGGAGCCCCCACCTGCTGTTGCTGCAATGGGGCTCTAGACTAACCTTGGGGTCCTTTTCGGGCGGTGTAGGCGTCCTCAACATCCCTCCTACACTGGCCCTAGTAGAAAGTCTGGCGTAGGAAGGTAGGGTCTTTGTGACGCCGAAGTGTCCGGTCCCCAGGACGACGAGGTGTTTGGCCAGCACCTCCTCCTGTAGCCCCTTGGGGATCACCACCTGCCACCGCCACTTGCCTGTCACCGGCTCCATCCAGTGGCGCAGCAGTACTCCCCCTCGGAGGGCCAATCCAGGCCACTGGGACCAGAGACACTTCACCATCAGCGTCAGGGGGGCGATCTTCTCCCAGCTGGGCTGCCTTTGCTCCTCCATCCACCGGATCACAAGGCTCACGTTTGTGTCCTTGTCCTGCTGGGCCCTCCAGCCTTCACTTTCCACCGCTGCCAGGGACCGACAGACCGTGCCTTCTGTGGCCTGCAGCTCCGTCTCCCTCTCCTCCTGGCGGTCACAGTGTGCACAGCCACCTGGATCACAAGGGCGCCGAGACAGTGCATCGGCGTTGTGGTGCTTCTCCCCGGCCCGGTGCTGGATGATGTAATTGTACGCCTGCAGCTGTTCAATCCACCATGCCATCTGGCCCTCCGGCTCCCGGAATGACATCAGCCACTGCAGGGCAGCGTGGTCCGTCCAGATGGTGAAGGGGAGCCCACAGAGGTGATGTCGGAAGTGGCGCACCGACTCCACGATGGCTAGGAGCTCCCTCCTGGCCATGCAGTAGTTTCACTCCGGCTTGCTGAAGGTCCTACTGAAGTACGCCACGACTCGCTCACCCTCTGCGATCAGTTGGGACAGCACAGAACCAATCCCCTGGTCACTGGCATCTGTGTCCAGGATGAACGGCAGCGTCAGGACCGGCGCGCCCTTCAGCGCATTGAACACTTCTTGCTGCTCTGCCGTCCAGACAAAGGGCTCCATCTTCCGCGAGAAGTGATGAAGTGGCGCAGCCATGGTGGCGAACCTCTCCCGCACTCGTCACCTCTCCCGCCGGCGGCTTGATCCTCCAGAAGTGCTCTTCATCCATGCAGCGGATTAGCTGGAGCAGCTTCGCTTCCTCGTCCCATGCATTAGCTATGGCCCGATTTTCGAATTACTCCAGGAACGTCAGCTAACTCTGCTCACCAGAGCTGTGAAGCGTTGCGTAGGCCCCCTTGTTTGTGTCCCCAGCTCTTTCAATATGGCCGACTTGCTCTTCCTTCCTTCCACTGCCTAGCGTGGTGGCTATTTTCCGCTGCGTTATGCGGCAATCGGTTAGCAGCCCCCTCAGTCGCAGCTTCTCCAGACCTTTTCTCACACTCTCACCCTCGGTTCCATCCCAAAGATTCTCCTTCTTTTCTTCGGGACTAAGGCAGCGCTAGTTCGCAATCCCACTTCTCGACACCAGTGTAGCGTCCGCGGTTAGTCCCGAAGGATTTACTGATTTTCTTTGGGATGGTAGTTGGAATGACACTGTTTGACCGCGTCTGCGAATGGCTTTATTTATTTTTTATTCGGAGCACAACGCGGTCCCTATGGGCGGAGGCCACGTCAGAACAAGCAACCCCTAACTCCTTCATAACTAACTCCCCTTTTCTTCCTCTACCAGATCTCTTTTTACTTTTTTACTCTCTTCGCTATCCGCTCTCAACACTCTCCTCTCTGCATTTTCTCCTACTCTCTACGCACACCTCACATCCCCCCCACCTTTTATCTCCCCCCTGACATGGTCTCTCACCCTTACAATTGGGTAACGTCTCCCCAGAACGTGAGACAGCCCTCTAACTTTACCCCCCTAGGTTGTTCTATTCACCAACGTTCAGGATCGGAAACTACACTGTTTCAGGTGTGTTTTGTCAGGATCCTTACTGGATCAAGGTGGAAATTGGTGTGTTGGTAACAAGCATCACATTCAATGTATCTGGCTAATCCATATATACACCTGACTTGGTTCCTGTCCGGGTCATGGGCCACCAGGTTGTATCTTCTCGGCAGTTCTGAGCAATGCTGAAAACAATAAAAATCATTGCAAAAATGGCTGCGTGTTATATGATTTACTATATCAAAAACCTTACTTTAAACCCTTTATTTGGACACAGGTTAAATAGAAAGAGAAAAGGCTTCGAGCGCTATACAGCTTTACAGCTTTCTCTGTGCTTTATGAAATATTTGTTCTATTTTCTGTATTAGTTTCTGCTGTCATAGAAGTGCTGTCATAGCAAGTGGAATATTAAGTTTAGTCCCTCCCGTAGATTCCAGATACTTTTTTTAAAGCCTGGTTTATTTGTATTGAAACAATACCAATTGTTAAGTAAAATAACCACCTCCATCATCATAAAGTCAACAATGAGCCTCCTGAGTTGCTCGGTAGGTAAAGGTGGGTATAGATCAGTAGGACTCCTCTCGGCTTGTCGTTACACGCGTCTCGGACGACTTCCCAGGCTGTTCATTAGGGGCATTTTAAAACTAGCAAAAGAAAATAACATGTTTCACAAGCAGGTCAATCTAGCATAGCTACATTCAATACATTTCTTGTAAGGAGGTTACACAGAAAAATATGGACCTACAAGGTTTCTTCTCGAATTATCATAAAATGAAAGCAATTTGAATACATACAGTGCAATTTCTTGTTTAAATATTGTTTGTGTTTTTCTTGGAATCACAAATTGGCACAAATGCATTGTGATACAAACTATCAACTGGGCCTGCCAGTGTACAGAGAACTGGTAAAACAATTGGTCTTTTCCTGTAAATCACCTTGCCGCTTTGTACCAGAAAGTATGTACACGTGACTACATCCACTGAGAGGAGAAAGATGACCTCACCCTTCTCTTTGACTTGCGGGTTTGGGATCTCAATGTTTTGTTAATATGGGGCTTTGAACCTCTTCTGTCTCACGTTGTAAAAGTAAACCCTTGTCAGTTTGAAGATCTCAAGGTCTAGCCATTTTCTCAACAGAATATTCTATAAGGTTGCACTCCTTAGAAAATGACTTTCGAAAAACTCAGATAGAAAACTGCTCAGCTATTTGGTCCAACCCTGTCACATTTTTCAGTATTTCCCAATTCTGGTAATATTCCTAATACTGGTGGGCTTTTGGACCATTGTGTGATGCATTTTACTTTGCTGGAAACTGAGAACATTGCGCAGGTTTGGATGTCGGTGTCTAGTTTCTGTGTTCCTTTCTAACTGCTGATAACATTAGTGTGGAACTCAGAAGGTTATAGACAATCAAAAATTTCTTTCTCAAGCTGATTCTTGTCACATTCTCTCTGTTTCACCTTCAGGACATCATCTCAGATCCACATCTTTACTTGATTTGAATAAACCTTAATGTCCTTTCTGGTGAGCAGGCTGAAAGTAGTGCCTGGTGTGCCAGTCAAGTCAAACCTGTTTCAAAGTTATTGGAACTTAAAATATCTTAATATCTTAACATATCTTAAACCCCCCCGCACTATCTGTTAATTCGACCCTTGCACTCCCTACAGATAAGTCATCCTCTTTTGCAGCAATCTTACTCTCTTTGTGCTCCTTACAATAGTAGTAGGGCAATAGGGAATTAAATGATACACTCACAAAAACATTCATACAATAATTTTATTTATTTTATATAAATCTGCTAAGCAAATTCTGTCAGCAACTGATAATTTCAAGAGCCCCTTTCATACCACAAATTGTTATTTTTTTCTTAACTGACATGGTTGAACATCCTCAGTGCGCCCCAACAATAATTCTACTTAAAAACAATTATTAAAAAGAGTTTGCTACCCAAACAGTCTAACTGGCTGAAATGATTCCCTCCTCAAACACTGGTCTGCTGAATTTGATTGGCCAAAAGACTTCTGAAGACCCGAGAGATAACAGAAACAATAGGAAAAAAAATCTTCACATAATTTATATAATAGTAATTTTTTTTATCTTCGTCTACCTTCATCTGCCAAAGGGTTTTATTGAACAAGCACACACATAAATATTAGCATTGTACATTTTGGAATAAAGATAGAAGTACATTATTTAAAAACATAAAATAATATTATTACACTACGTTAATTAACTTAGCGTACGTGCAGTTATATATTTGTTATCTTCAAGGGTCGATGTTTCAGAAGTCTGAGGATGGAAGGGCTTGGTATTTGACAGTTGTTCTCTTGGTCTTGTAGATCAATACTCCACACACCAGGCCAACTGCCACCAGGAGAGTTCCAGTGACGAAAACCAGGTTCATGTTCAAGTTGATACCGGTAACTGAAAGTGAAAAACATTGCAGAAGACCTGTAAACTTTATTTCCTTTTTACACTTTAAATGGACTAATGAGTTGAGTTCTAACCCAGCATAAGCTTAAAACGTCAAATTCTTGTCTGAATTGATCTATATAATAATAGTCAAAATCGGCACAATCTTGATGCGTACGATCCAGTATAGTTGTCTAAGAAAATTTTTTTTTTTTTAGTTTAGAGCATTCAAACAAACTGTAGTTTGGATTTAAAGAGTCCTGTCCTAGATCAATAGGTGGTGATATTCCACATTATATGACTTGTATTTATATATTAAGGTTTACCTGCACTGAATGGGCTTCTTTTACGACGCAAAGGCCCCTGGGATATGTAGTGAGGGGAAGTCTCTGAGATCGCTGCTCTCTTGACATTATGGTGACCATAAGGGGCTGATGTGGGACTGATACAACCCTGGGCACACCTTGTTGACGGGTCCCCGGCGTGGCACAAGA
>JAOYSI010004621.1:0-11516 GCA_025775065.1 Hiodon alosoides
TGTGTGTGTGTGTGTGTGTGTGTGTGTGTGTGTGTGTGTGTGTGTGTGTGTGTGTGTGTGAGAGAGTGTGTGTCTGTGAGTGTGTGTGTGTGTGTCAGTGTGTGTCTGTGAGTGTGTGTGCGTGTGTGTGTGTGTGTGTGCTTGAGTGTGTGTCAGTGTGTGTGTGTGCATTTGTGCGTGCGAGTGTGTGTGTGTGTGTGTTTCAGTGTGTGTATATTTGAGTGTGTGTGTGTGTGTGTATATTTGTATGTGTGTTCGCATGCGTTTGTGTGTGTGTGTGTGTGTGTGTGTGTGTGTGTGTGTGTGTAGCTAAGGCGTAATCAGCCGTTTGAATGGTTCCCATCAGTGAATGCCCTGTTATTGACCTAAGATAGCAATCAAAAGGCCCAAAAACGCTGAATTCAAAGCTTTGCCTTCTTTCCTTTTTTTAAAATGCTTTGTTTTCAAAGGCACCATAATAAGCTTTGTGGCATCTGTTTTCTTTAGCTAGTGGTGCTTGTGGGGGTCATTCAGGTTGAACTAATAACAAAACTGATATCTCTTTGAAGCCTGGCCTTGTCTGTGCTCCCCATTGCTCTTATCTTTGAACAACTAAACAAAAGTCAGTTTCTGTTCCTTTCCAGTAAATTCCCAAACATCCTTTCGAATGAAAAAAAAAAATGCAACACATATATCTTGTAATAGCAGTTGACTAAAATCTGTTTGTTTAGTCACACAAACAATTATTTTCAGTAAACTGGATTGGCAGGTCTAAAAATGCATCCAGCGTCAAAAGATTTTTTCCCCCTTTAACCAAACATTCAAATGATCCAAGCCATCCAATTGAAGTAGAAAATATTAACTTCACTGTATAAAGGAATGTTGATTTAACGGTGTGGGTAACGCTAACACCACTGGCCACGTGGGCACTAGAGGATGAAAGGTGAGATCAAACCCCCAAATCAGGAGCGAGGGGGAAGGAGCTTTTAAAGGGTATCACCCAAAGGCTGACATCGAATGAGAAGGAGACTGGTTGACGTGTACGGACTGTGGAGTTAATTGCAGCAGTTCGGCTGCAATGGACTGTGATTCCGTGGTCATGTCGAGCAAATAATCGTAAATCCCCCCCCCACAAACACAAACGCACACACACTAACACACACATACACACACCAATGGAATGCTCAGCCACGCTTCCCGTTGAGCGCATAATTACCAAAGGCCATACATTCTCCCCCCATAGTGGCACTTTGGCCCATTTGCTCATAATTTATGGAGACAGGGTCCAAAGTTTTAATAATATTTGGATAATACCTCGGCGGAGGTTGTCCGTGCCGCTTGATGGATGGACGGAGGGCAGGACCCGTTGCGATTCGGGGCAAGACGAGGTATTGGCGAAGCGGGAAGCGAAAAGCCTGTCACTCATGCATTATGGATACGGGAATGAGTGATTGGAAAGGTGCTGACCGGAGGCCTGTTATAACACGCAGGCCAGTTAGTGGTTCATCGTCACGCAGATCCATGAACTGGGATGGGAATCATGGACCCTCTCTTTGAGCAGTTAATGTATTAAAGCATCGACATTAAAAAAGGAACAAGAGGCTAGGGGGATGGGGGATGGGGGGTTTTCCCCCATCATGGGATCGCCAATCGTGGCATCTGGGCTCTTCACTATGAACACTGGCACCACACAAAGGGGAGGGTGAGGAAGTACAGCTAGTCTCCTCCAAACCAAGTCACCCCCCGAGCCACCCGTCCCTTTGACACTTTGCAGCTTACACAGCCCTCGCGCAAGGCTCAACACCGATTGGAGGAGAGGGACACCGTGGGGGGGGGCTGTGGTTATTGTTTTCAGAAGAGTTTTTGGTTTTTAAAGAGCAGCTGCTTTTACGGCCAGGATCCCACTGATGCCGTCGGAAAAGGGGGCCATTGTGGAAGCAGGTTAGTCCTTTACAAACATCCTGCGGTGAGCTACATTAGAAGATTACCACCTGAGATTTATGAAAATACGAGGTGATAAAAAGAACAATGGTCTGGCCAAGGTAAATGGCCTTGATTCATGAATGGGGGTGGCTATTAACAGCTCGAAACGAACAAATAAATGGAACTCGAGTGGAATGCTTTTACCACTTTGCCATCAATTAGCCAATGACCACAACTGTTTAACTGTCTCCGAGTAAAACTGCATCTTTTATGGGACAGCTAGAAGAGCAAGCGACTTGTGAGATAAGTTCCCTTTGTTTGAGCAAATGATTGTTATCAACATCTTCTATTTGTTACAAAATACATGTTATTCAGTATAATGTATTCAACTAAATGTTGTTTTACTTATACTGGCATTAATATAAAGCCGTACTGTGCTGGGTAAATAACAAACATTTGGACAGGGGATACCTGCTTTGTTTTTAAAGGAATGTATCTGCCCCACATAAATTGTCAAGTAAGAAGCTGCCTTTTGTTTGTCTACAAAATAAAGATTAAAAACATTTGGACATAATCCTAATCTGAAAGAAAATCCAAGTCTGCTCTCAAATCAGTTTAAATCTGTCCTCGCTTGCCATCAGTTTAAATCTGTCCTCACATGCCATGGTTTATCATCAGTTTAAAGATAACAAATTCTTACAACAGGGTTGAACTGACTATGCATCCACACATTAAACTACCCACAAAATCTAAGTTTAAATTGCAATCAGCTTCCGCACTTGTTGGTTTTTTTGGTTTTCAGCCGATGATAGGGACTGATCAAACGGCTGATGTAAGGGTGACGTTCTCGGAAAGGTCCACATCGAGATGGGGTGAAGTGTCGGTTTTTACAAGGAGCCCCCCACTACTGTGGTCACTGCAGCAATTCTTCCATCAAAGATTGACAACGGTGAGGGACCATTACTCCACTGTGCAAGGCAACCTTGCAGCCATCACCCGTCTACCTGAGCGCAAACATGTGCCCTTCCTTAGACCAGGCAAAATTGTCGGATGTGTGCTGCAGTCCAGAGGGGAGGAAGGGGAAAATTCTCTTTTTTTATCCGTCGCTGAGAGCTTGGAAGGAGTGGTTTGTTTTATTTCCAGCCTACAGTAAGTGGGCGCTTAAGGACCGTCATAAATTTCACTGGAGGATTTGACCCTTCATTTATCCCAGCAGTTCTTCATTCTGTCTTTTTAAACTTATTTACATTGCACAACACTTCCCAAATCTGAGTTCATGTTGGAAAAGTAGCTTTTCTATAGTTTTCTTCTTAAAGGATCAAGCCATCCTTGATAAACTCTACGGAGGGGTTCATCTTGGTTCCCAGGACAGGATTTTGGTCCAACGTTTGTCAAGGGAAACGACCTGAGGTCTTCAATTTCTAGGGCAAGTGACTGAAACAACAGAGACTACTAGTTAAATTAAATAGTTTATTTTATCTTATTCTTATCTATTATTATCAATCTGGCTCCGGGAATTTAAACAGGGAGACTGTTATTTCCGTAACTGTCATGTTAACTGTCAAATTAAGTTGATTCCATGTTACTGAATTTGTGGTTGTAATTTCTGCATCTTTTAAAATCACTCTCAGGGCGAATAAGAATTTTGCTAGCTTTAGCACTTGTTTTGTTAATACAGAAATTAAACAATGTAACAACGTGAAATGGAATGTAACTATAGAGTAGCGTGACAATGTAACGGAATTGTATAGTACTTAAACACTATTAGGGCAACGGTGTTACAGTACTGTAATAACAGAATTGTACAGTACTTAAACACTATTAGGGCAACGGTGTTACAGTACTGTAATAACAGAATTGTACAGTACTTAAACATTATTAGGGCAACAGTGTTACAGTACTGTAATAACAGAATTGTACAGTACTTAAACACTATTAGGGCAATGGTGTTACAGTACTGTAATAACAGAATTGTTTGTTGTACACTGGGCACACAAACACTTCATATATTTCATATATAAGCCCCTACTCCAAATAAATTTGTGTTGACTGAAGTCAAGCTGACTCTGAGTGGCTCGGTGTTGAGCCGGTGAGAAGAGGGCGTCTAATCAAAACAGATCTTAAAAGATGCGTTTTATGTGTAGGCCTCAGATCCGATATATGCCACAAACAAAAAAGGGCTCAAGACAGTTGATTTGATGAGTAAACCCCTTTGGGAGGCCCCCTTTGATTTTAGTGGAGAGTACCAAATCATGAATTCGTAACAATTTTTATGAATGCAACATATTTTGCTTGACTCTGAAAGAATTTACAGCCTCTATTTTTAGATTAACGTTTTGCAGTTCACCTGATGAATGTTAAAATCTTTACTTCAGTGGTGCAAACTTTTAAACAAAGATTTAACTTATTTTTTTCTGAAGCAGATTTTTTAAGTATCTGGTTTAACGTGCGAGTAAAGGTGCCTGTCGAGGTGACGGAGATCGAACGGGGTTATTGCTAACCTGCGGCGTCTCTTGACGGCTTCCTGGGTGCCTGCGAAAGGCAACGAGAACTGGAGCAGTCACATATCCTCACGCCCCCCGTGTGTGGTGGCAGGATTTGTCGAGACAAGCACAGGTGCATTAGTACAATTGCTGTTTCCAAATTGGAAAGGGGGGATAACCGTTGTTATAACTGGTGATTCCAAATTTTTAAAGTAATCATAATAACGATTAAAATGTTTACCCCAAGTGTGCTGGAGTTTGATTCAGGAACAGCTTGTCTGATTTCTAAGTGGTCTATATGACGGATATATGCATATCTGTCACACCATATGGTATATATTAATACATACCATATGGTGTGGTTTTCTTTTTTAGCACTGAAGGCCAGCCTTGCAGCTGTGAGAGGGGCACGTGTAGTAAATTAGTGAGTATGGCACCCTGGACACACACGGAAGGAGCGACTGCAGCCTGAAGTGTGGTAGTGGTGGGTGCACCATTCACTGGTCCCCCCTCAACACTCACAGGCCTTGTGTACCCGGTTATGTCTTCCCGTAGTGAGCCAATGAGCTGACCGAACAGCTTGTGTGGCTCACACTCGTGCTCACGCGTACTCACGTATTTCACGCATGCACGCGCGTGCGTGGGAGGGAGAGGGGCTGAAAGAGAGGGAAGAATCAGATTTACCAGGCCCAGATCCTGCTCCATGGGCATCGTTGCATTTACTTCTTGGATGTTGAAATGTTTCGGGATGTACGAATGAGAGGTACCTTTAATCATTTTACTGTAAATTGTGCCAAACCATTTTAGAAACCCTTATATAGAACTTACCCCCTGCCACCAGACTTGAGAGTGGGATTTGCTGAATGGTTTATTGTGGTAACCAAGCCTGTATTTAAACTGGACTGCGTTCTCAGGAGGAGAGCTCGGTTCGGTCTGTGCACTGCCTTGTATACATTGAGACAGTAATCGTCTAGATGTGCGATTCATTATGGCTTCCCATGTGTCTTTTGGGCCTCCCCCTTGATGTGTAAATAGATTTCCCACTTGTCCAGACACAGTCCTACTCCAGGTACCCAACCACCAAATGTCTAGAATCTGCTCTAATGTTTTCTCAGTTGCTTTTTCTCTGAGAGCGCTGTAATTAGTACCTGCTGGTCTGTCTGGGTGATGAGGTTGCTCGCAATGAACCCCGCTCTCCCAGAGAGGGTGTGTGTTTGCAGCAGAGACGCAGACGTCGGACAGAAGACACGCAGCTGCGTGGTTGCCTGTAAGACGGGTCTTCCTCCGCGTTCCTCCGGCCCCAGGTCACAGGGGGCCACAGGTCGTGGGGGTTTGGTGATTTTGGTGGAGTCGGCAGTCTCGCACACCAGTTTCCAAAATGTGTCTGCAGTCTTACAATGCTATATTTACATGATGTAAAGATGTTGTTTGGCCTGCTCAAGTTTTGTCATCAATAAGCAGGGAGGAGTTTTTGGGGCAGAAACGCCCATTTATCTTGGAACAAGGTGAAGTGTAACTCGTAAGACGGGGGTTTCGATGGAACATTGCACCCTAAGGTCTTTCTCTCATCCTGTGTTAGGTAATCATCCCTGAAAGCCTAATGACTCCTCGGTGCGTGGTCGGATTTCGGTGAAGTAAAGAGATTAATTGAATAAACAAATCTCAAAAGCAGTGAGAGAGAGAGAGCGATCGGTCCCTGTTTGATATGGAAGCTGCTCTGTGCCAAAGTGCCATCTACCCATTCCTTCTTTCCTTTTCTTTTTGTCACTGAAAGAATGCCTCCCGCTTGTGGATTAATTAAGGCCTTAAACATTAAATATTGATTGATGCATTATCTGCACCCAGCAGTTGCCTCCTCTCAGATTGATTTCCGCCGTGATTTATTGTCATATTTGCGGAGTCATTTCACTTGATAACAAAGAGAAATTGCTCGCAACCTTAGCGCACCCCGCCGCCCTTTTTTTCCAGCTCTACTTTCAACCCCCCCCACTCCTCTCCTCTCACTGTCACTCTCTGACCCCACCCCCTGCCTTCCTGCATAATCTTAATCCATTTGCTACTTGAGAGATAACCGTACGCCTCTGAAATCAGTGCAGATTGATGGCGCGCGGTTCCGTCATTTACACACGCATTTATACAGCTGCGGTGTGCATTTTTCCCAGGGTTTGGAGAAAAGTAAACCTTTCAAAAGTGCGGGAGACGCGCTCTTACAGGAGTTTTCTGACACATTAAAAGAGGACTGCCATTTAAATTATCTTACATACACCTCCAACAATGTAGCATTTGTCTGGGGAGCACTTTGATTTGTGATATTTAGGTATGTTATAGGTATAAGAAATCAATGCAGAGCACACATGCCAGCCAAACGTTACCAAATGTTTTTCACATTTATGCGCAATTTGCTGAGCAAACTGAGTTTCAGTTTGGTGCTAAAAAAGTCCTCTAAGATGACACTTTGAATTTATTTTTCACATAAGGAGTTTGCAGATCGTCTTACATGAGAACAGTCACTGGTTTATGAGCTTAATATGGTACAAGATACCATTTGGTAGGCAGTGCCAATCCAATTATCTTTTATTCCGAATAATCTGTGTGTTATTTTAATACTCTACATTCGGTTGCACGCTAAAATAATCCTTAAATAGCTGAACTTGCACTGTAATGCCACTCTCAGTCACTAACGGAAAAAAAAGACCTTGCTGATATGAGCATGCATTTTATTATTTGCTCAACACCTCCTCTCATTGTGCTATTGTTTGGGGATCGACAATAGCCCGATGATGCCAGTTGAATTTCGTGACATTGATTTATGAGTTATTTACCTGAATAGGGTTTTCCTATTACAGGATGAGAAGTTTGCAGTTGAGCAAGGACGAGTCTGCAATCTGCAAACGCCACTCGAGTTGATCAAGTTGATGATAGGCTGAAGAGGGTGTCATTTAGGGGTGTCGCCCCTAAATGACATTATCCCTTATGAGGATTTGATGTTGGAATGCCTCAGCAGTCCATCATATGACTGGCCATGGGCCCGGGATATTGTGTTTGTGTTTTTTTAGAAATTTCATTTCATTATTTTTATTTTTCATGGTTAATGTAGTGACGTGCATTTGGAGGAAGAGGCTTTGTTTTGTGTTATTTACATGGTAATCATTTGTTTCGAAAATATTGACCTGTGAGTGTTTCTCAGGGGTAAAAGATAAGAAACAATTGTCAGTTTTTGATGGCTTTGTGCTGACAAATCCTGCTCCTTTCACCCCAGACCCCCAACCCAACCCCCCCTTTTACTTCTGACCAGAAGATTGAGTTTACCTGCTGTGTGGTTTATTACCACTCATGTTTAAATTCCTGAGAAGAAGGAATTTATAGTAGCGGTTTCGGGTTTCAGCTTTTTCAGGAGACAAAGTGGAGAAAAGCGAGGAGAAGATGTGTCGCGCTGGGGCGTAAACCGCTTTTCAGTGAATTTTTTCAGGTGTGTCCGAGGTTCCCATCTCAGAGATTTCCCACACACAGTGCATGCAGCATGCCAATATTCTTGTACAGCATGGGTCAGGCCCTGGGGGAGCTGGGGTACTGTACTGGATTAGACCCTGGGGCACTGGGAGTGTCGCTGTGCAAGGACACATGCTTGACACATAAATAATGAGGGCAGTCGGTGCGGTTGTGGTTAAGGTGACAGGCTTGTATCTGAGGGGTTGCCACCTAAGCTGTTGTATCCTTGGGCAAGTTTAAAAATCCACCTGTATAAGAGGATACATGTGAAAATCGTAAGCTGTGTAAGTCGCTATGTGTCCACTAAGCAACTAATGATATAATGTAATACAATGGTTTGCAGTTTTTCTCACTCCTGGTCAAAGTACCCAGGAGAAGGTGATGTTGAGCCCTTTCAATGAACCTGTAGGTTCCACTGGTGTCGTTAACGCCAGACAAAGGACAGGGCCTACAACAGGGAGCAGAAAGGTGTATGTGAACGGACGGACGACCAGGGCACACCGATGGCTTCTGATGTCGGACGCGCTTTGTTGCATGAGATATCTACCTTTTTTCTTTTTTTTGGTTCTGATAAAACTGTGATAAACTGTGATAAAACTCAATGTTGACAAATACTCTTAATCCTCTGCTTCAGCCGTCAGCCATTTTGGCTCTGTGGTTTTCCTCCACCGCCTCACTTTATTCTTGCCGTCAGAGGACCGTGTAAGGCATGTCGAAAGACACATGATGAGTCATAGCTCTCTAAGGCTCTTTGTCTCTAAACAATGGCCTTTTATGTAAGAGGGTAATAACCCTTCTAATTATTAATTTTTGGGCTTGTTTGTCATTTTATGAGACTTCATGACTAAGATAGTGGCATTTCCTCTCAGAGTCTGAGCAGAGAACCTGGGGAGGCGACGGAGTGTGGATGAAGCTGAATCAGTGTGACAAACTGAGGCCCTGTTTGTTCACACTTCTATGTTTGTGTTTTATATTCGAAATACCGGAGGGATTTTTCACCTCGGTGCGCATGGGAACGAGTTTGAGATCTGAGTCAGAGCTGGTGAGGAGCCCGCCGGATTCTGAGCAGCGCACAGAAGGGTTTTTGTTAAAAGCACCACCCACAACCACAACCTAAATCATAGTCTTTGATCTGGAGACAATCAACCAATCAGTTCATCTGGAAAAAAAACAAGTGGCACCCCTCTTTCTGTGATACTGCGTCTTGCTCTGTTATTCTCTTATTTTTTTAGGACGAGCTGTTGCACCCTCTGCCTTGATAAACAGGAAAGAGGGAGACGTGTGTCATTTCGTGTCACGTCTTCAGATCATCTTCAGATTTTCCAATCATGCAGTGTCCCGTCATCCAGCTCAATGCGTAGCAATAGGTCCAAAGAGATTCCTCCAAAAGGTCCAAATCCTAGGTGCTGTGTCAGCCTCTTGGACTGGGGCTAGGCCCGACTTAATCACAGATGTGGCTCATTGTCGTCGGAAAGGGCTTTACACTCAGATGCCATCACTCAGATTTTACGTGCCGCCCTTCCAAGGGTGGCCGCCTGCTGTTGCCAAGAGCCACGGTGTCTGCTAGTTTTTTGTTCCACCTTGCCTCTTTATTGTTTAATTTAAGTCGTTGTTAAGAGAGGAAGTCCACCTACCTGATGTAACATGTGACAATCCGTTGCTAACTGAAAGGTCATTGTAAAATCTGTGGGGTTGCAGCTCTCCAGGACTCGACTTGGACGTCTCAGTTACATCTCCACTGTGTGATAACCGTTCCTACTTTATTTTTTAAATTTAAATTATAAATTAAAGTTTATAAATATAAATCAGTTTAAATTATAAACTGGTAAGTGTGTCTTTTATTGGGTTAGGGTTTTTTTCTGGATGGTTTTGGGGCTTTCCTCACAAGCTGGTTCCAAATGCTCGGTTGTTTTCACCTTTTTTTTTTTTATTTATGGGACGTTCCAAGTGTGCGTTCTACTGGTGACATAAGAAAAAAATAGATGGAGGCAATTGTTGTGCAGACGGTAACTTTCTTTTTGTGAGCGTACCTGAAATAATAGCAGTGTGCTATTTGCTCACCAGGGGGTTGAAAAAATACGTCTTAAATACAGGATCCCATAGTGTTCAATTTTCCTGTTTCTTGGTGTAATTGAAGCAGAGCGACTGGTTTTCACTGTTTTGGGGCGTTTGAAAACTCGGAGGCTACAGTGAACGGTTAAGGATCATTTGCTTTTGTATTCCTACGCAGGCAGTGGAAACTCTGTGGCACCTAAAAGCTTACGGCTACCATCACTTGCTAGTTGGATAGTAAAATATATTTGTGGCACGTAAAAGCAGACCAAATTTTCATACTGATTTAATGCCTTCAGTTGCATTCAGTTTTTTTTAAACTTTGAAAGGATTTTCTGACCAAAAATTGCTTGCACCTCTGCTGTTTTTCCCTGCTAAAAGCTAAATGGAGAATAGCTAAATGGATAGAGCATGTGTAAGGGGCAGTGGTTGGACCTGGGTGCTCTCACGCCCCCATGTTAACTGTTTAACTTCAGTGCCAGCCTGTGAATAGGGGGATTCAAAGTGGTACGTCCTTGGGGATGTTTGTCGGGGAGATGTGCCTCCCTCCTGCATGTTTACAAATGAAGGACCACACTTGGCTGTCCCGGTGGTGTGGGGGAAGGCTGTGTGTGTGCCGGGGGGCGTTGGGGATGTTGTGGACCAAGCCGCCTTGTGAAAGCCTGGGCTCTTTCTGTGAATATTAATGAGATCCGAGCGCTATCTGGACAAAAACAAAGCTCAGTTTGAGTGTTACAGCTGATAATAGACCTGCCTCCCTTCCTGAGTATTCTGGGGACAAGTCACGGAGTTTGGGGTAATGAATGGGAAAGGATGTGATTTTTAAACATGTGAAACTTTGTTGAATGAAACCCGTGTTTGTGTTTGTGTGTGTGTGTGTGTGCTTGTGTGCGTGTGAGCGTGCCGGCGAGTGTATGTATAACAGTCAGATCTTTGCTCTTTTTTTTAGGAGTACCATGGGACGTGGAGGAGGTGAGGCCATTAAAGACTTGTTCTGGATAGGAAAGGTCACATACCCCTAAAATCGAGAGGTAACCCAGTCACTCTTGAGATCTGAACTGGCACTGTCCAATGCACTACCTAAAACAGAGACAGCAGTCCGGTATAGCAGTTAAGGCTGCAAGCTTGTAATAATAATGATTATAATAATAATAATAAAGGTTTAAAACAGGTTTGTTCTGGGCTTTGGCAGTTGCATGTCGGTCTGTGGGGCAGGTCTGCTTTCTGTTCTGGGCTTTTTTTGTCCACAGAAAGATGATTTAAATAATATTTTATTATTAAATCTGGCTGTTTTTTTGTTGCACGTACATTCTGTATACCGTTTCCCACCCACTACAGTGTTTGGGCCTAACTTTGCAGAGTGAGTGTCTTTTTTCCCATGCCCTACGGGGAGAACGCCTTGCAGGATTTATTGAACCGTTCTCAGCGCGGTATCTCTGCGTTGAACTCTTCCCATTCCATCAAAGTGGACCTGAGTAGTCACTGGCCACTATGCAACCATTGCTCATCCGAGATTTCTTGACTTCTTCTAACCAACTAATTTCCCAGGTCTGTTGTGGCTTTAATTTAATAAGCAATTCAGAAAAAAAT
>JAOYSI010004622.1:0-14159 GCA_025775065.1 Hiodon alosoides
CTCCCGGCACACAGTTTTTGTGCTGATGTTAATGCCAGAGGAGGTTTGGAACTCTGCAGTTATTGAGTCAGCAGAGCTTTGGCGTCTTTTACGCACTATGCACCTCAGAACTCGGCGACCCCGCTCTGTAACTTTAGGTGGTCTGCCACGTCAGGGCTGAGTTGCTGTGGTTCCTAAACGCTACCACTTTGCAATAATACACTTACAGTTGTACCATGCTCAGATTCAGTGAGCTCTTTAGAACGACCCATTCTTTCACAAAAGTTTGTAAAGGCAGACTGCATGGCTAGGTGCATGATTTTATATACCTATGGCAATGGGACTGAATGAAAAACCTGAATTCAATGATTAAGAGGTGTGTCCCAATACTTTTGTCCATACAGTGTTTGTTGATTGGAATGAGATCAGCACTAGGGAGAGGTACTGCATTTACAAAAAGAAGAATATAACACTATAAAAGGATTTTAAATTGTATTTTACAAAACAGTTTGTAGTAAACAGTGGTCAAAGTCACAAGCACTTAAACGCATTAAACACTTAAATTTAGAGCATGATGCAGAACGAGATATTAATCAGGCCAGTAGTCCTGTGTAATCCTGCCAGTGGTGAAGCTGTAAGTGTGAAGTGTGGATGATAATTATTAAACCTTTCATTGAATACAAGATAAAGTTCAACACAGTTACCAAAAACAGGACAAATACAGTAATTACATATTTTTTGGTTCTTTACTTCAGACTAAAACTGGTTACTTTTAAAACTTTAAAATATGGCCTATTGGAGCACTGAATAATTTATTGTGAAACGCAGTATTTCCACAACAGGTTGAACAGGTATAACGACTTAAAGTATTGGCATTTAAGCTTAGAGCTACATTTAAACTACCTCTGAAAAGGTTTAGGGACACCCTGTGTGCACCACGGCGCAAATACCCGTTTATAATTGGACCTTGGGCGGTGCAGTTTACTGCTGCGTTGAAAGAAGCGTGGTTTCTGTAATACCACGCCCATTTAGGAGTTAGTTGTACAACATGAGTCACATGACTCCTGGGTTTTCTGAGTTTCATAAGTAAGGACGGGGGATGTTACGACTGCAAATGAATTCGACATTATAAAGCTGTGTTATCTGCGAGCATGCATGTTTATTTGTAGCTGCGTTAATAATTCGTTGTATTCCTTAATGTATAGTCTAGTTCAATGGTACATTGCTTTATAATCTGAACATAAGTGATGCTAGCTTTTTTAGCATGGGGTTCAGCTCTGGTGGCTGGTCTTGCTGCTCTGCATGTTGTACAGAAGATCTGCTTTCCGTACTTTTGGAAAGATATTTTCTATTTATTGAAAGTCTTAAGATTTGGTATTCGGTTGGAGAAATACAAGATGACCTCCAGGGTAATCACGGTGTTAGACAAATTTGTGCAACAGGCTGAAAAAATCCCGAACAAGACGTTCATTATTTACGATGGAACCTATTTCACTTACCAGTATGTAAACGAACGAAGTAACAAAGTCGCGCAGGTATTTCAGAAACAAGGGATCGTGAAGAAAGGAGATACCGTTGCTCTTTTAATGAACAACGAACCGGACTTTATTTGTGTCTGGTTCGGATTGAGTAAATTGGGATGTTCCGTGGCTTTTCTCAACACTAACATCAAATCAAGATCGCTGTTACATTGTTTTAACTGCTGTGGAGCCAAAACACTCGTGGTTGGTGCAGGTAAATATTTTTTTTATTTGACAGTTAAAGATTGTGTCGATTATTTAATTGTTGGTTATGGCACATGCATTTAACGATGCATTTATGTGCAGTGCTTGTAACTCTCGACTTTGTTTGGGTCATATTCACAGTTTTTATGAAAGGCAAATACTTATAAGATACTAATAAGATTTGGGATAAAATGGGAAGCATGGTAACGGGACTCCAGATTTGACCGCGAGTAAACTGATTTAGCGAATGTTTTGGTCCCCATAATGTCATAACGAGCGCCTGTGAAATAATCCAGCCCCACGTGTTCAAATATTTCTTCCTGTAGATACTGACTCGATTGTGGTTCATTATTTCCTCATGGTTCTCGTATCCAGTTGATCAGCCACGACTGGTTTTCTAGTTTATCTGGAAACACTTTGCGGTTTCTGGTTTTGTCTGAAGGTAACGCTTCATTAATTAGGTATTTATTAAGTATATTGAATCTCGAAAGCAACGTACACATGGGGTCCCCGGAACACGATCGTTAAAGTTTGGTCTAAATCAGTGAATGAACTGTACACTAATAATGACAAATTACATATTTAAAAAACGGCAAATTAAATGAAAGAATTAACTTGTAGTCATTGTAAATGCAAAGGACACTAGGCTTATTGCATAATGTTACAAGTCTGTGGCTATGCTACTAAGATATAATAAATTATAAATTAATTAATGATAGAAATTGGCACGCTTATATTCTGTGATACCGCTATAGAGAAACAAGATCTATTGTTGAAGACAACTGTTTGACATTTCATTTTATTAATAAATATGTTGCATATAAAAATATAACCCATGAACAACAGAACATACATGTATTTTTTTCATTTTCTAACAATATTCATTTGGTTTTTTAGACATTTTTTTCCCAATGCAGTTCGCTGTCATCCACTGTCCTGTGGTTTTCCCACAGATCTGTTGAATACACTGAATGATATCCTGCCCAGCCTACAGGAGGACAACATCTGTGTGTGGGCCATGAAACGCGAGAGCTCTCACCCAGCAGTGCAGACCCTGCTGGATAAAGTGGACCTGGCCTCACATCAACCTATTCCATCAGAATGCAGGGCTACCACCTCTTTCAAGACTCCCACACTGTACATATTCACTTCAGGAACCACCGGTAACCAATTTATTTAACTCTTATTTAAGGGTACAAGGAGCAAGCATGTTGTGTCCCCCTGATTATTAATCACTAGTTCAATTCACTTAAATTTTAGTTTCAAATTTACTTTTGCATGTTAAAAGTGTAAGCTCAAATTCCAGTCTCCATTCCGGCACATTATTATTATAACCCTTTGCCATTTTTACTACAGAAAACAATGTTGCCTCTGTTAATAGGGCATTATATAAAAACAATCATGTAGGATGATCAGCATTAGTCAAAATCCACGCTCTAGGTCTGTAATTAAGTCAGTGATGCCATCTTCATTATATTATCATTTCGGAAGAAAAACCCACTTTCCAAAAGTTAGTTCGGTGGCTAGGACCAAATCAAAATAAGCTAATTGCATTTAAATTAAAAAGTTTGTTACATAGCATTTTCTTTATTTGGTTAATCTTATGATGGGTTGAGAATATTTCTAGCAATGCTGTGTTAATTGCCCAGTCTGATCTGAGCTTTTTTTTATGCGTCCCTGGCTGTGATATCAAAGAGTCCAAGGTGCTGAGAGTGTGGCCCACTTGAACTCCACTGAGGTTCTCTCAGTTATTTAGTAGCACTCAATAGAGGCACCTGGAGAAGTGACACCGCCTCCGATGTTCTTCTAGGGTTACCCAAGGCAGCTGTGATCACACACCTCCAGTCTGTGAAGGCGTCCGTTGGATTTTGGGCCTATGGTGGCAATTCGGATGATGTCGTCTACATCCCTCTCCCTCTGTATCACAGTGCAGCTTCTCTCATCGGTGTTGGGGGCACTATTGAACTGGGTATGATGTGGACCCGATTACACTAAAGTAAAAGACTTGCCCTTACACACTGGCTCCAAATTCCACCTTCTACTAAAATGTCAATCTGTCCTTAGCTAAATTAATTGCTCACATTTTAGTCTCTGAATAGACAGAATACTCTCTTCAGTATGTTTAACTTTTAGACCAAGCCAGTCAATTCCTCGTGCATTTAAAAGTAAAAAAAAAAAAGTAATGTTTAATTTTGTTCAGAATGTTAACTTTACAGTTAAATTTATGTTAGTTAATCCTGTCTGAAAAATTGCTTACGTTCAAAGTAACTCTTAAGAGAAGAAGTTCCAAAACTACGGAATAATCTGCACATGCAGGAGACTAATTATTTTATTCCTTGCCGCTTGTAACTGTCCCTAAATCTATTATTTATTATGTGTTCATTCACGTCAGCTATTTTAAAGTACATCCTGCATCACCTAATTGCTGTATTTGTATTTTCACAAATATGGTGAATGTCTGGAGCACACACACACAAAAAGTAGATGTAGACCATGTGGATGATATTTAATAGTTTAATATGTTTCTTGAACAATAATGTGATTTGTTTCAGTTTCTTACACAGGCATTTTTGAATGAAATTTGATTTGATGACAGTTTCCATCTTTCTACCTGATATAAATATTTAAGATATGACAGAGGTTCAGTTTGTGCCTATCAGGGTATAACATTTTTAATTCAACAATAGCTCTGTATTATTTATTTCCTGATTGAACCTTTCCTTTTTATGTTATTTATGCTTAAATGAAACAGGAGCCACTTGTGTCTTAAAGAAGAAGTTTTCCGCCTCACAGTTCTGGGAGGACTGCAGAAACTATAATGTAACAATTTTCCAGTACATTGGAGAGCTCTGTCGATATCTCTGCAATCAGCCCAAGGTAACAGTTATAAATTACAGAGCAAACCTGTTAACTTGTTGCAGTAAACAATAGTAAAATAGTGGATTAGCTTTTAGCAAAATGTTAGAATGTTATATTTAAAAGCCACTAATTTAATTAACTTTATAATTCAGCTCGGTCTCCTGGTCTTTACATGGTAATAACTAATAATAATTTTACTCAACTTTGTGTCTGAACCTTTAACAGGTTGATACATTTCTCATTGCATAGGACATTTTGTTATTGTAGATAACAAAGCCCAAGTTGATTTTGTACGTAATCACACTAAAGTAAGATGTGCGTAACTATCCAAGTATGGATACTTTAATATGCATATTTTCTCTTTCTCCTACTGACCAATGTTACTGAAGAAATATCATATCAAATTGGGTGTTTTTGTAGCTAAATGGCCAAAGAGACATCTGTTTGTGCAACCAGATTTCTGCGCTGTATCCTTTCCCCCAAAGCATAAAATAACTATTCTCTGGTCAGTCAAAGCCGCCTTTGTCTTGCTCACCCCCACTCTCTGTGTCGCAGGCTGATGGCAGTTCGTCAACACACACACGCACACACACACATACACACACACGCACACACACACGCACACATGCAAATCTAAGATGGAAGGGACGACCTGAGGCTTGGCATAAAGGGATGCTGTTGCACTACTGACCTAATACTAATTTAAATTAAATTTAAATTAAATTTTAAGTAAAAAAATGTTCGTAACAATAAAATAAAATTATAATTATTATTATGATTTATTTATCCCATAGAAGAGATAAAAATCAATTAAAAAGATTGTAGAAGTGTTGAAGTAGTAGAGTGTCTTCACTTTTTTTCATGTACCCACCGCACCCGCAAAGTGTTGCGCCAGCTACCGCGTTGTTCCCCAGTGGTGGCGTGAGGTTCGCCGCACTGAATACAAATGACGGGAAAGAACGAGCGTTCCGGGCACATAGCGTGCCTCCCGAGTGCGCTGGCATGACTGGTCCTCTTTGTTGGTGCCACCTCCAGATTTCATACATTGTCCTGTTGGTGAACTGCGGTGTTTGCGTGTTGCGGTAAACAAGAAAAAGTCGAGGGCTAATCATAGCGGTGGTACTGAGTTATTGAGCTTCTTTATTGGATTTCCTGTGCAGAATAACTTGTGAATGTATAAATAATGAATTGCATGAAAAAATAAGCGTTTAAAATGGATTCCTGGCACAGATTTTGGAACACCCAGCATTAAGTAAATTTGACCTTTCTAAAGCAGTCGATAATATCTGCATGTTAGCGAGGTTTTGTCTGACCCGCTCCTCCAGGCCGAGGACGAGAAGCGGCACAGGGTGCGCATGGGCGTGGGAAACGGGCTCCGCCGGGACGTGTGGCAGGACTTCCACCGGCGCTTCGGCGAGATCCGCATGTGTGAGCTCTACGGCTCCACCGAGGGTAACGTCTGCTTCATGAACCACGTGGGCAAGATCGGGGCGGTGGGCCGCTCCAACTTCTTCTACAAGGTGAGTCCTGTCGTGCCCTCTGGTGCCTCGGCGAGGACCACATCGCCCTGTCGTCGGTGGCGCTACTGAACTTGCAGACTTGCGTCGGTGTACTGTTGTGTTCCGTTTTCAAAAGGGTTCTCAGGACAGACTATGCCCTAAAACAAAAGATGCATGCAGGGTCATACATTCAGTGTCTTCTCATCTGGTATATTTAGATTTTAGAAAGTAAGGCCATAACTAATGTTTTCAATGTCAATAAATAACTGGGTGGCTAATTTGGGAATTTTATTTGTTTACTTAATTTGTTTCTATTTGATCCCTGATCCTTGATCCCCAATCCCCTGTACTATGTGCTGATTAACCACAAATTTAAAATGTATCAAATCCGGCTATTAAATATATTATAACATCAATGTAAGTGAATGTAGAGAAGAAAAGAATGTAATTTGTAATGAGGTTTCAGCATTATCAATGCTGACCGATTCCTTTACTTATATTTGTTATTGCTAATGAGTTTAATAAAAAATAGCAACAGTAAATCTGTTGCTTTTGCTATTTTTAGGTCTTGGATGAACTAACTGGATTCTCTTGGCCTACATGGGATTACCAATTAAGAATAACTGGGTTTACAGGTTACTTAAATTGCCCTGGTTACCATTTACTTAACCATGTTAGATAAGGGTTTTGGATGATGTATACCATATATACACTACTGTGTGTATGTATTATTGATGCTTTTAAAGGAATTATCTTCTTATGTTTATTTATTTACTTATTTAAAAACAAATAAGTTACAGCTCCAACCAAATCTGCATATTTATTCAGAACAAATGATTTTTTATTTTTCATTTAAGTTAATGTCCGACTGAAGGAGCATTGCCTTTAAATTAAAGGCTAAAAGCACATTGTTTTACGATATGAGCTAGGTTGTATCACACAGGATGCTACTGATGAAAGAATAGATTTATAGGCTTGATTTCTCTGACTGACAACAGTAGATCACTTGTTTGTTTCGGAGCATTTGAATTTGGGGTTTTATGAGCTGTAAAAGTACCCAAGTTTTAAATGAATGAATGGCATTTGTTAGTAAGTCTTATATTAATCGGATTTATTATTTCAGGAAGTATCAATCTACTCAGTAACATTTTAACCATCTGCACAAAAATGTATGGAAGATATATACACAGACAGAGACTGAAGCATACACTGAAAATAATGAAATAATGGGCACAACATGGACAGAACAGAACAGAACAGAACATGGACAGAACAGAACATGGACAGAACAGAACATGGACCGAGACTTCCTATTAATAAGATTATGAAGTTCCTTTCCAGCCCAGTGGTTTTTATTTTCGTGCTTTTTTTTACTAGTGTAGGTATTACTTTAAGGTTCTCAAACTGTACTCCAGTGCTAATCCATATTTTAGGGGAGACTCTGGCCTACAGAATTCTAAGTATGTTGACGGAATGAATATGATGTTTATTAAAATTAATTGAAAATATTTATAGTAATTTAGTTTATAGTTTTTTTTTTTGTTTTTTTTTGTGACCACTGCTACAAAATAGCAAGATATTCACTGTTTGTTTTTATATATATATATATATATATTGGAAAAAAATATATACTGCCCTTTCTGAGAAAAGCCAGTTGGACCCAGTCCAGTTGAAATCATAAATTAGTGTTCTTTACACCAGGAACAAGGTTGTCATTCTTGTACAGGGGTCTACATTGACTTTTCTAGTATATATTTGAAACGTTACATTGATTTCCGAAATCATATTAAGGTGTTCTGTCGTCTGTTGCAACCATTTCTAAAAACAGGTGAGAGAGCAAAAAGCAAGCATGCTGTCATCGTTTTAATGATCAGAGGTCTAGGAAGGTACTAGCTTTGCTTTTGTCCTTCATCTTCAATGTTACTTTCATTTTGATGGTTGTGATGTAATTTTATTAATGTCCTTCATTTATTCCATGCTTGTCTCCTTTTCACTTCTAGATGGTTTTTAAGTATGACCTTGTTAAGTACGATACGGTGAGAGATGAGCCCGTGCGCAATAAGCAGGGCTTCTGTGACCACGTGAGGAAAGGTAAGGGCATATTTTACATTTCTCCTAAATGCTGAAGCATCAGTGAAACCTAGATTATAAAATACCCTGCGTGAGTGTGTGTGTGCTCACCTCAGTGGCATTCAGGGAAATGCAGCACAACTATCCTGTATTTGTATTGTTCGCCAGGTGAAACCGGACTGCTGTTGTCCAAGATAAGCGCTCAAACACCATTCTTCGGGTATGCCGGGAGCAAGCAGCTAACAGAGAAAAGGATTTTGCGAGACGTCTTTGTGAAAGGCGACGCGTATTTCAACACGGGGGACCTAATGGCCGAGGATCAGGAGGACTTTATCTGTTTCAAGGACAGAACTGGTGACACATTCAGGTAAAAAGTGTTATCTGTATCATTGCGTTGTTTGCTTTTTTGTGAATAATACTCTCATAAAGTACACATAACGTTAGCAGTTTGGAGTGTGCGCATAAGGATTTATTTTTTCCTCAGGTGGAAGGGAGAAAATGTGGCAACCACAGAAGTGACAGAAATTCTTGGCCTTGTGGACTTTGTGGAGGAGGTCAATGTGTATGGTGTTAATGTACCAGGTATGTACAGGATGTGTCATTTTCTAGTACTGCGCTGGCACATTGTAGGCCTGGAAGCGAAGTAATGCGTTCACACATCTTTCATCAAAACTTTGTGATGTCTACTTCCATAATGGTTTTAAATTTTTCAAATAAATTTTGTTGATTGACAGATTATGTTTCAATGACATTCCTCTCAATGTATGATACACACATCTACACGTCACGTATGACGTTGTTTAATGGGTAGGTCTGCAGGCCATTTAACGCAATGTGCTGACTTATGCTGTTTATTTTTTATTTATTTTTTATGTTCCGCCCAAGAATTTATACTGAGCAAGCCGTGGGGGCATGCCAATTTCTTCGAAGTACTGCTTCAACTGACACTTCTGGGCAGTAGTGCTAAATAATACACCGTAGAAAATGCATCTGCACTCTTTCTGTGTGACCGCTTGCTTCTTATACAGCATTAGAATATCATTCAACAGTGAATCTATTTTAGTTAATGAATTTATGATATTTTTAACTAAATGCAGCTGAAGCATGTTACTGATGAGAAGACACAAAGGGCCTGCTTGCTGCTGGAAAGTTTTAGTTTAGTGATTTGTGCCTCATCAGTTATTAAAACCAATTTACGAATGATTAGTTAAGAGAGGGGATCTGACGCGTAAATAGAAAGTGATGTGAACACACGTACTGTCATCTTCACAGGGAACGAGGGCAGAGCTGGAATGGCCGCCGTCATTGTCAGGCCTGACTGTGAGTTTGACAGGAAGTGTCTGTTCGAGCATGTAGTTAATCACCTGCCAAGCTATGCTCGTCCCCTTTTCATAAGGATTAAGGTATGCAGAATCCTTTGGTTTTATCATAAAAGGATTACTCTACACACATACATTTGCATGAAAACATTGCGTGCATGCAAATGCCTGAATTAATTAACACACACTGACTTTTATAGCTGGGAAGTAGCCAAATACTTTATACCAAACATTGAAACATTTTTTTCTTTGTATTAGAAAAATTCAGGATACGCTTTACAAGGGAAAGTAAAAAAAATCTGCAGGTGACAGAGATCAGCATGAAAATTCACGCTATCCAAATATTTACGCGCAATACTTTTGTATCCTATAGGAATCAATGGAAATGACCGGGACATTCAAGCAGCAGAAGTTTCAACTAGTAGATAGTGGATTCAACCCTTCAACCATAACAGAGCCACTTTTCTTTCTGGACTATGCAGAAAAGTGCTATAGTCCGCTCACTAACACTGTCTATGAAAGTATTTTGTCTGGGAAACTGAGACTATAGTGGCTTAAAACCAAACTTCAAAATAGCAGATTTACTGCAATTAGGTTTTTTATGGAGGATATTGCATTGCCTCCCCTAATTTTTTTTATTGTATATATTTGGCATCCCATGATCCAGCATCATTTGTGAATAGTTCCATTCCATTCCGACCCTACATTGACCGTGTAGGTAAATAATGAGAGATATAGTGAGGGCCAGAAAAAAAAAAAAAAACTGGTGACCTTGTTGATATGCCTAGAGGGATCAAATGCATAATCGGGGCTAAAGCCAGATAAGATCTCGAGTTAGCCTAATCTTATTCAGGGTGTCTTGTTCCTCTGATTCCAGTTCTGTTGTTGAACATATACAGCTGATAAGGTTCTGTGACTTCTTGACCCATGGGGCTGGACAACCAAGGTGTCTGTGGTTGTTCACTTCCACGTTGAACAACCGCAGACCACAGGCTGAGCTGGTTATAAAAAAGTAAATTTTGAACCAGAAGAGTGATGATGACGTACACATATGTTCCACAATTAATGTCTCTTTAATTAATGTTGGAAAAAAATGTCCTTTTCATTTGTTTCATGCAAGTCTTAGTTCAGTGAATGTCTATACTGGATTTGTTATTGGAAAAAAAAAAAAAAATAAGGTCCTTCAGTATTTGATATAGGTTGCCTTAAAGGAGATCCAGGGCAGTTTTTTTTTTTTTTTTACATATATTCTCTTTTAAAAAACATTTTAAAATGGAGTAACATCTGCTGTTTAATTTAATTTTGAGGAATTATGGATTACAGTTACTGCATAAATAATAGATCTATGTATTTTAAAAGGTATCCAAAACTACATTTGAAATGTATACAAAAAAACTACTTATAAAGAATAGCGAGAAATGGTTGTGCTTTCTCACAGTATGTTCAAGGTTTCAATATGATGTCTACCTGTGGTCGATAATGATAAGCTAGCACAACAGAGGTAAGGTTATGCCATTTTAGTTTTGGTTACTTACCATGTAAAAACGTAGCTTATCCATGTTGTTTGTTCTTTTTCCTCTAAGTTTCTTAATCAAATAGTTCTACTTCTCTTTACAAGTTAATATATAAGTATAATTCATGTACATTTATATACTGTGGAATGTGTTTTAATGCACATGACTATATGGCTTATCAAAACTTTTAATAAGCCATATTCAGAGGAGATGTGTAACAGAGTTCTCAAAATCTTATCTGATCAGTCTATGCAGGTCAATTAGAATACTATATATCCTTTTGGTGCCCAAACCTCAGAGCTGCTCAAGCCCCTGCCCTTTTGGTCCCAACCCTATTATTATAACCCATTTTAGGGTAAAGGCCAGGATATGTAACTCAGAATACTCAGGGTACTGTCAAATGCAATAAGAACTGGAAGTGACAATATAACTAACAAATGACTATGATTTTAAGCCTTTGTTAAAAGGAAGAAAGGTTTTACATTTTCTAAGCCTTCTGTACAACAGGAATGTAATGTGCTGTTATAAATATTCTAAGATTAAACAAACTACAATACGATTTCACTTTGTTTACCAGGACCCAGAACCTAAGACGGACTAATTCCCAAATCGCATTTACACAACACATCACTAAGCTACCGCTTTCCTAAAAAATGACACACATTTTCTTAAATATCTTTAAAGTTTGTCCTAGTCATGGCACATAAATATTTCAATATATAGACCAGTTGTTGTTTTACAGCATCTATTTTACAAAAACAAAACAAATAAGTGACATTCCATTTTTCATTTCTTTAAGCAAATTACTAGGCACTAATGTACGATAGTACTATAACCGTCCTTATAATTGGAAGGAATGAAAATTATTTAATGCAAACGGGTATAGCAAAATTTACAAAGTAGACTATACACGAAGATACCTCGAAAGATTGTTATCTAGTGAAAATCTTATTGCAGAAAGTCATATATATGTACATATATATATTTGCAGAAAGTCAAAATATATGGCTGACGTCGTCCAACAAAACACATCAGATGAATTCCAGTCATAGTTCAAACTGAGGTAAACTGTTCTTATTACACTAATTACCTATTAGACATACATTTCTACGTATTAATAGGCATGTTTCTACATTTTCCATAATACAGGACCAGATAAGGCCTCTCTATCCCCATCAAAATTCCAAGGGGCCCATAAGCAACATTGTGCTAGCCAACCAATAATTGTGTTGCCAACAAGTTAAACACATCCAAACGGTGTTTTACTTTACGTGAGTTCTGCAAATTAGTCAGTTATCACATCTCTTTGCTCCACCACCACACCGTAAAGGGAATTGAGCTTTACTTTAAGAAGCTGGTTTTCTCAACATCCTGTGAGCTGGGAAGGTTTGCTACGTAGATCTCCATACCACATGGTGTTGATGATCCAGAGCATCACATTATTAAAAACCATTACCATTCAGCAATCTCACTTATTTCTTGACTGGTGAAAGGGCTCCCTAGACTGGAGGAAATGCTACCTGGGCCAAGGAGCTCCCTGAGGTGGGTTCACTGTGACGTTTTGGATTCAGGGCTAAAATATTGACTAATGGGATATAATTAGTCATGTGAATAATACAGTGTATCTAACGCTACAAATACCATAATCGATTGTGACACCATGGAATTTTCAGGTCACATATTTTTATGTTAAAATGGTGTTTTGAGCACTCATAAATAAGTGAATAAATGAAAATATAAACTTGGCTCAGAGGTGTAATGCTCTGTGGTTTATTGCAACCTTACCTTGAGGTTGCATAGAGGACATTAAGTCCAGCAGGGCCCAATAAAATACCTGCTTGCAAACACCAATAAGGAATACAATAAAAGGTTAACTGGAAATGTATTCTTAATATATTGTTGCTTCGCTGTTAATAGAAATATAGGCACTCAGAAGCTCATTTATTGTATATGGTTCTCAGATTCAGGAGCTTCTTAAATATATACAGTTTATGTATATTTAATAGTATTTTTTATACTATATACTATATTTATGTATGTGAGTGTAATTGAGCTTTAATTTAAAATAATACATGCACCTTCACTGTGCACCTTGCAGGTCTCCATTTTCTTATCAATCTCTTTCAAAAGACCTTTCTTAAAGACCATGACATAACAGCATACGCCTATTGATTTTATCATAACTAATTTTTGCTGATGACCAATAATCAATATCTGTGCAGAATCGATATAAAAAATAATCATATGTGAACGCAGCCACAGGCTGTGTTCAGAAGTATAGATTTTGAGCATCGCCTTTTTATACTTGTTTCTTCGTGGGAACAAAATCTGTCCAACTTGCTCAACATTTTAATGAGATTCACTAGAGTGGTGAGATTGGGTTCCATGCCGTTTTAGAGTGAGGGGCTGTGCAGCTTTTCAGTTGCTCCTCAAAAGCTGCCCAAAGTGGTTTTTGAACAGCCAACACAACAAACACAAACACAAATTGAGTGTCAGTTGCTATATCATCTCAATCTGAAACTAGAGTGATTAGTAAATCAATTTAATCCCCTCTTTGCATTTCAGGAATATTGTCTTTATGAAAATAAACACACACCAGACTGCAGGTACCTTTCGTGCTTGCGCCACCATCTGCCCTTCGCCGAGGTCTGAAAGCAGAGGCAACACCTCTATTGAAAATTATGACTTCAATGCTTTTGTGAGAAAGCAGTAGTAGGCGCCAAAAGAAAAAGAAATTACAGTAGTGGTAGAGGATGGGTTTATCGAGGCTCTAAGGCAATGAATGCAAATTGAGCTCCAAAGATGCGGTTAGACTGGACTCAAATCCGTTCTCGTCTTTTGACACGCCCCTCTCAAATTGGGGCGTGACAGCATCAACCAGGAAGTGATTAAGCTTTGCAGGAGAACAGAGAACGCTAAAAGTGGCTGTATGATTTTCTCTTGGCTAAATGCATGTTAAAATAATATAGGCTTAAAACCTGCCACTTGGTGGATCATTTGAAAACTAAACGTAAGCAACCATTAGCTAGCTAATGACTGCTGGCTAACCAAGACCTAATGTTAAGTTACATCTCAAGACATAACAGCTATCTTGCATTCAGGTGTGCCTATTACAACGTGCATCACTAACGTTAAATAAAGCCACTGATTTCCTTTGTTGGTATATGGTTTCTAAAGGCAATCGTATTGGTCCCT
>JAOYSI010004623.1:0-14158 GCA_025775065.1 Hiodon alosoides
TATCTTTTTCTATGTAAAGTGTCTTTGTGACATGGCAACATGTGAAAAGCGCTGTATAAAAATAAAATTGATTGATTCATTGATTGAGGTAGAACGTCAGGTTTCTGACCTCCAGCATGGTGCTAGGTTAAAACCGATGGGATCCTTTCATAGTAGTGTAGCAGATGATTACTGCACTGCATAACGTTTCCTCAGAAAGTGGGCTTGTGCAGCTCCACACCCTCAGGTGTCCCGTGGAGAGCTGAGGGAAGGGGAACAGGACTCATTAAACCCAAAGAATCGCACAATATCCACGGCTTCTCTGGAGATTCTAATTTTATATTGCTGGACCACAGATGTTCCTCATAAACGTCTGTCTTCCCTTCCCGTTTCCTGAAACACAAAAGCTTTGTCTTTTAGTGCGTCCGTCTAAGCCTTAATTTAATAAAGGATATGCTCTGAACTTCAAAAGGCACAAAAATCGAAAAAGTATGGCTCTTTCCAAAAACAAAGATCTGTCGGCCAAAAGTAAATAGCAAAGAAGATATTTTACGTCTTTCTAAAACAAATTTTCTCCCTGTCGGGCAAAGTGAGGCCACTCCTTTACTGGGGTGATGTTTCCACATACGCTGACCATGGCAACGATGCTGAAACAAACGCAGCCCTTTAAACAGAATTGTGCAGTGAGAGGCCCATTGTTCTGTCAATAATGCGCACGGTAACTTTGTCTAAAGTCTGGGTGTGAGTCTTGCTGCTGTGATGGCAGATGTGCGTGTGGTGGCATACGGCTCTAGTGTGGTCGAGTCCAGACCTCACTCCTCTTCCAATCAGGACGAGGCCTTACCCAACGTGCACAGCTAGTATGATCTCTCCGGCAGCCATGAGATGTCAGTGTGGCACTATAATTACACACTTTCTAAACTGTTGGCTTTAGTTCTAATAGAAAACAGATGGGACCTTTGCTGTGGGCAGCCACAAAATGTAGCAAATTCCCATTACATAGTCTGCAGCTGACTCTGTTTATTTTCATAAAGCCGACTTAAGCTGGCTGCACTGTTACCAGCACTTGTAATGACATACATTTGATGTTGGTTGTTACGCATAATTCTGTTTTCTGATTGCTGGGTATTTAGTGTCTTTGCCTTAATGGGAAACAGATATTGCTTTTTTTTGGGGGAAAACGATCTTGTTGTACAAACCCACATCCTTGTCATTTCAGCTGCCATTGTAAACTCTGGAGCAGAGCTTAATAAAAAAAAGAGCACAGGGTTCTCCACGAGAACGTTGGGGTTTTGGGGCTAACCGAAATGAGGCGAGCCGCTCCGTGGGCCATCAGCGTTAGTCACGCCATGCTGCCCGTGCCGGAGAGCACCCCAGGACAGGCTCCCGTGTAGGAAACATTCAGAACTTTTCTACATTGCACTTTAGTACGTCACTCTGGATATGAGTGTCTGACTAAATGAATCAAATGTAAAAATGTAAAAGTATACTCCCCAAGAAGGTACACAAGCTTCCAATACAGGACATTTTGTGATATAGTAAGCAGTTTTGCACAGCTTGGATGAGCGTGGTAATTATGTCAAATCTATTGACTACATGCAGCACCACGTATCAAGGAGACGGTAATGCGGACTGGGATACTGCCACTGCTTTCCTCTCTGGGGTACAGCCCCAAAGAACCCCTAATCACTTGCAATAATTAGCATCAGTTATACAATGAGCTAACTTAGATCATCATAACAGATCATCATAAATGTGTAAATAATGTGTAAATTCCAAAAACCTGAAAGCAAGCTCCCAGTTGCTGGGTGTTCTGAATCTGTGCAGGAAACATGCGCTATAATAGGAAACATGCATAATCTTCAAAACAACTAATGTTGCTCTGTAATTTATTCTAATTTACCAGAGTGACTTCTGAAGCAACCATCAGATCACAAACAAATCCTTTGATGGCACTAATTTAAAATGGGTCCTTGTGTCAGTCCAACAGGATAAAATAACCAAACAAATAAATACTTGGCAAATGTATTGTAACCAAATACAACTGGTTTGAATAGAAATAAAGATCCAAAAATTTTAAGTCTTTTGCATTTTTCATGGCACACTCATTTGTTGCTTAAATTTATGGCAATTCAACAAGGCTCTAGCACTATAACCGTTTCATTGAGGTCCATCACGTGACAAGTGGATTATCTCAGAATTTTGAAACTACTAACAGTAGGAACTTTTTTAAATTATTAATTTATTTCCCGACTTCAAAACTGAAGTTGAATTGACCACTTCTATCAATTCTGTGGCAAAATGTATAAGTATAATTTTTTTAAACCATAAACTTGACTATACAATGGATAATGGACAAGTACTTCTTTCAAGATAACCTGTACTCTGTACTCTGTTTTGAACAGGGAATTTTACAGTTAGCTGTAATTGATATGTAAAATTAATCTGTGCAATACCACTTTAAAAAAAGTGTTTTGAATCATGATAAAGCATTACACTACAACACACTCTGTCTCTGCAGTAACTGTCACTCAAGGGTCTCCCAAGTAATAACCACTCCCATCTGAAGATGATACCAGACGTCAGATGTCTGCATGTTTCATGGCAACATGAAAAAGGAAACGCAAATTGGTGAACTTCATTATTCACATTCTAGTCAGAAGCTCTACAACCTGTGTGTCGTGTGGCTTATGTATGCACAATAAAATTCATTTTCACTTTGTTACATTGACCTATTGAAATCTATAAATGATTTTACCGAATTCCAATGTCACAGGGAACAGGAGTGTATCTGTGAAGCAAGTTTAATGGATTATAAATTATATAATTGTTTCATTTTCAATCTGAGGCCCCACCAATGTTTCATTCAATATAAAAGGCCTATATGCTGTGGAATTTTTTACAGAGAATATTAAATAGTTATTAAATTAATCTGTGCTCAGTGGAGCATGTTATTGCGGCGGACAGATTTGCAGCGAATGAAGCTGTTAGGCTGTGGTTAAGCGGATTTATTAAGGGTGGCAAGAATCAGAAAATAGACCTGATAACCTGTTTTATTTTGGAGAAATAAAGTGAACACACTTACTGGCGGTTCAATCCTCTTAAATGCTGTTCTATTCTTAATTTTTTTTCCCCCGCCTCTGTTTTCACAGAGATTGAACAACATTCAGTAGAATAGGGCGGGGGGTGTTAATTAGGAGTTTCTCTACCGAGTTCATTTTTTTTCCCAGAGATTCTTTAGGGATGGCGAAAAGAAGCGTTTGGCTTATCTGTGCATGATGCGCTCATTGTGTTATTGTTTGACAGCGTTAAGGGGCTACGTTTATCGGCAGTGCACGTGAAACGTCTAGCCAGCGGTAGAGGCAGGTGGCCTCCATGTGATGTAGCAGCGGCTCGTTGTCCCATGGTGAGGCTGGGTCCACCGGGCGGCCACAATAGCAGAGCCACTGGCGCTCGCTGAAAGGGGTCAGTTATCGTGGATCAGGGGAACGATTTAACCTCATTTCGTCAAAGTGTATGTCAGCAGAATAAATATTTAATCCAGCATGTGATTTTCAGACCCCTCTGGATCAACAGTTTAGCTCTTTTTTTTTTTTTTTTTGTTATAAACAGAGTCTGCTTTCAATTACCTCTGTGAAATTGCTTTACTGGGTCCATGCATGATTAAATATTCATTATGTTAAACTAGGCACTTTCTTTGTATATAAATCCATATTAAATTTAGCTGGCTAGCCTCCTGAAGCCACATGAGATGGATTCCTGGTGTAAAAGCTCAAACTCCTTAGCAGCTCACTTTTCTGAGGACTGTTTGTGTGTCTTGTTCTATTGTAAATGATGGCCCGTTCTAGATGTTTTCCTACCTTGTCCACTTACTCTGGCACACACGAAAACCATTCAGAGAGTGTAAATGTTGGGCTCTGCCGCCAGCATGGGAAAAACAAACAAGTGTGTTGGTGAGTCAGTCAGCTAGGTAACAGCACCCCACCCTCTGCGGCGGCTAAGCAGCTGAGCGGGCAGCACAAAAGAAATGGGGCGAGTGGGAAGCCAGCCCTGCTGACCTAAAGCCAACTTCCCTTTTCTGCATTTACCTCACAGCATCCTCCCCAGACCAATAGACCGCACTTTAAATGCATTTAAAATAGTCTTTAAAATACCTCCTGGGTGTTGCACGGGGCAGTGTTTACTTGTTTAATAAGTCAAGGGGAAGGGGAGTCCTATTGACTCAGAAGTCTTGAGTTGCTCCTGTTTGCAGAGGGGCAAAAGGGGGAAAATGAATCGTAAAAGCAGTGTTTTATGTAGGTAAATTTAGCATGGGCTTGCATAAAAACACCTGCCAGAGCTAGTGTTTTATATGAACACTAGCAGCAGGGAAGCATATTTATCACCACAGAAATCTTATCTTCAGCACGACATGCTGTCACACAGGCCCTGCCATTAATTAGACAAACAACTTTCTCACTGAGAGAGGGACAGCAGGTGATTTCATGCTTCCCCTTGATGTTGAAATAGGCACCACTGCCATCTTTTCAAAGTTACAATACATTACAAAGTATTTGAAAAATCATGATTATTATCACATTATTATTATCATACTGTCATTTACCAGAAATAGCCGCAAAAGATTTTGCTTTTATGTTCTGAGATCAAAAACACAATGACTATACTACCATTGTTATCCATTCAACACTGTAATACAGAATCATATCTATTGTGTATCATTTTAGCATTATAAAGTTAGCAACTTGACACAAAGCAGAGGGCACCTCCTGCCCTGAAAGGGGCCCATAATTAGCACGCTACCCAGACACACTGGAAGGGATAGCCTGAAGAGATTAGCCCTGAGCAGCAGGTTCAGAGAGCAGGGCCCAGCGGACTCAGTGGTTACAGTTGCCTCTGCTTCCTGTTCGGAGAGGAAACACAGAGCCGGGCCTAGACCCCGCTGTTCTGTGTTTACTCAGACCCCACTCTGAGCAGAGCCGCTTCACTGACAATCACAACAGGGACAGGGAGGTCTCAGGGTTTAGTGTCACTAAAGTGGGAACATCACTGAAAGGCCCAGGATAATGCCTCTCTGTGTGACTGTGGATCCCATTTATTACGTGCACTAAATGAAAAAGAAAAGACCACAATTGATTTCCACTATTAGTTTCATAGTTACTTTCTGCGGTGAATGGCGTTGTGTGAGATGCTGTGTTTTTTTGGGGGGAATGTGGATGAGGGTGAGAACGCCAGGTCTCTCAGTCGACTTTCCTATTGTATGCCTGTCCTTCACCTGTCCTGTGATTCCACTGCTGGTCTGGGATGGGAGCTGGCTACTGGGATTTGGCCTCAAATTGGATATGAAGAACAATGGAGGGTTTTTCCATTATGTGGATTAATCTAATCGTGCTGCAGAGTGGGTTATGTTAATGGTGCTTGTACAGTCAATTATCTAAATTGCTCCATTTACAGAACCTGAAAATGTTTCAGATGCTGGGAGTGGGACTTGAGAGATGAGCTCTATCAATCCCCATAATTATAATTGTTGATATAGTTGCTAACGAGGAGTGGGGAGGCGGGGGGCCCTGAAGAGTAATTACTGCTCGTCTGTGGAGATGTGACGAGTGTGTGGGGATGGTGAGAGATGGTTGGGTGATATGGGACGGTCAGGCAGAACATCACTGCACAGCATCTCAGACCTAGTGTGGATGCAGCCTTTGCCAGTCTGCAATATATGTTCTTCTCAGGACCCATATAGTCTGCATGGGTTTGGTTCTTTCTCCCAATAGATTCAGGTCTTCTAATAATGTTCCGCTGTACAAACGGTCCTTGCACCTGTCAATGTAAATCTGAATGATACTGCTGACAGATTTGATTGCTGTCATGATATTTCCCCAAATCAAATCCAGTGTGGTGGGATTTGCTGCCTGGTGTGGTCATTCGCGCAGTGTCTCCGGGGGTGTCGGCTGCCTGGTGTGCTCATAGGGGCAGTGTCTCCGGGGGTGTCGGCTGCCTGGTGTGGTCATACGCGCAGTGTCTCCGGGGGTGTCGGCTGCCTGGTGTGGTCATACGCGCAGTGTCTCCGGGGGTGTCGGTTGCCTGGTGTGGTCATCGGGGCAGTGTCTCCGGGGGTGTCGGCTGCCTGGTGTGGTCATCGGGGCAGTGTCTCCGGGGGCGTCGGCTGCCTGGTGTGGTCATAGGGGCAGTGTCTCCGGGGGTGTCGGTTGCCTGGTGTGGTCATCGGCGCAGTGTCTCCGGGCGCGTCGGCTGCCTGGCATGGACACACTCACATGCACAGTGGAGCACTGTGCCAAATCTCAGCGGAAAGGGTATCTGCCCTTTCACCCTGACGGACATTTCTCTTGGCCAACAGCCTTGTGAATGCCAGTTTAGCAAACAGCCACACGCCATCGCCCGCGGTTCCTGTCCGGTGTCCTGTGCAAAGCAGGAAGAGAGAGAAAAGAAAAAAACCTCACCCCTATTTGGTTCTGTTTCAATTTGAAACTGCTGGAGAGTTACTAACATGAAGCCCCTTGGAGAAGGTCAAGGACTCAATGCACCGAGCAGCCATTAAAGTCACTTGTGTAAAATATCAAGTGCGCTGCTTTTTGACCGTGTAGTGTTTGATGAGCCACACAACAATATAATCACTTGCTCTCGGTGCCTGGGGCTTGATGAGGGTGTGGGAAAATTGAGGTTATAAAACTCCAGATTTTTAAAAACCCACATGAAGAGGAGATGGTTGGGGCCCCAATTGGGGAGGAGGTAGGGAGGGTGTAGAGAGAGGTGGAGAGGACATTTGAGAGAGAGACAAAAGACATAAGGATCTAGATTAAAGCAATCTGTTAGAGGACAGGTTTTCATAATATAAATACAAAGCTCCCATACTGTTGTCTTGCTTTATGATCTTTTGATCCTCTTGATTATTGTATTAAAACTACTCATACTTGAACTTTTCATGACAAAAAATTATGCAGGGATGAGTGTTTACTACTGGATCATTAAGCGGTGAACAGACTTTTTCAAACTAGATTTTATACTAAAGTATATTATTAGCATACATGATGATTGCATTATTTAGGAACATTCCACAACAAGTCACTATCTGGATGAATGGATATATTATTATTATTTTAAAAGCCCTAACTAACAATTTGTTGAATAATAAATAAGCAGAAATGTATTATATTATATTATATTATATTATATACACTACATGGCCAAAAGTACTTGTACATCTGCTCGTCGAACATCTCATTCCAAATTCATGGGCATTAATACAGAGTTCGTTCTCCTTTTGCTGCTATAACAGCCTCCACTCATCTTGGAAGGCTGTTCACTTGATGCTGGACCTCGCTTTGTGCGCAGGGGTTTTGTCATGCTGAAACAGGAAAGGGCCTTCGCCAAACTTGCCACCAAGCTGGAAGTACAGAATTGTCAAGACTGTCACTGTATGCTGTTGGGGCCTAGCCCCAACCATGAAAAACAGCCCCAGACCATTATTCCTCCTCCACCAAGCTTTACAGTCAGCACTATCCATTCGGGTAGATAGTGTTCTCCTGGCATTCGCCAAACCCAGATTCATCCGTCATACTGCTAGATGGTGAAGCATGATTCATCACTCCAGAGAACGCGTTTCCACTGCCGGCCAATGGCGGTGAGCTTTACACCACTCGGGTTGGCATTGCAATCTCAGGCTTGTGTGCGTCTGCTTGGCCATGGAAAACCATTTCATGAAGCTCCCGACGGACAATTGTTGTGCTGACATCGCTTCCAGAGGCAGTTTGGAATGAGGTAGTGAGCAATTGTTGCACCTGAGGACAGATGATATTCATGCACTACTTGCTTCCTCAGGGTTTTTGCTGATGTGATGGCATCATGCAGTTGGTAGTACATTCATGTTGTGAACAGCCCATTCCATCTCATCCCAAGGATGCTCTATTTGATTGAGGTCTGGGGACTGGGGAGGCCACTCAAGTAAACTGAATTTGCTGTTCAATTTCATGAAATGCCGAAGACAATATATGAGCTTTGTTACATGATGAGGAGGGTGAACTGAAGCCATGAAGGGATTCACCTGGTCTGCAACATTGTTCAGATATGCTCCGGCATTTAAACATTTCTCAACTGATATCAAAGGATCCAGCGTGTGCCAGGATAAATATTACCCTCACCATTACATCACTGACACCAGACAGGATGTGTCCATGGAAGTCTTGACTCAACAGGAACCGGGATTCATCAGATCAGGCGATGTTTTTCCCCAGCTCAATTGTCTTTAAAATTATTTTTCATAAAAACGTTTTGCTGACTCAAGGAGCGAAAGTATGATTTCGGAATGGACTTAATGAATCATGGCAGACTGAATTTCTTATGTTTAAACGCTTAATCGGATATGGTCCTCTACATTATACAAAGCAGTGAAAGCACTGATGCATATGAGACACTATGGATAATGGCGACACATGCAGAGACAGGACCTGCCTGACACAACTGGGCGGGGTCACCTTAATGAGACCGAACTCAGGTGCATGCAATTTAAAACGAAGATACCAAGGCTGGGGAGGGGGCTCTTATTTGTTTTGCTGAGAAAGAGGCCATCGCTCTGTTCTCTGAGACTGAAATGGCCTACACTGGTATTTTAAAAGCAGGTTGTCTTTGCCTAGCTCTTCTTAAGTCCCTGAAAGGGTGTTAGGTGCCATATAAAAAGGCGAAAACCCACACCCTGACCCACAGTGTCGGATCACTTCTGGTCCCACAATAGTTTTATTTATCATTTATGCATTTATTACCAGATACTAAAACATGTACATGACCAGCCATGCCATTCACATGAGACTGTCAAAGGTCAGAGTAATGGGTGAAGGGAATTGTTTACGTTCAGTCCAGGCCGTTCGCACAAAATTTTATTCCCACTCAAGATCATTAAGTTGGGAATGAAAACTAATATAAGACTATTAAATAACTAAATGTGCTCAGGAAAAATGAAACAACTAAATATGATTATGCCTGGGGAAAAAAAAAAAAGCTGGAATCAGACAAGAAAGAAAACACTAATTTTTATTGGAGGAAAAGCAATTCTTTATATGAGGTGGTAACCTGCAGCACGCAAATCATTGCAATTAAAGTTGTCGGAGGATTCCTGGCTTTCTGCTTGAATTCACAATGTTAATTAGTCGGTCTGGATTTTAAAAATAAATTATTGCTTTGCTTTATCTGCTGTCTGGGTGAGCGACTCTCATAAAGACTTGGGCTTTTTTTGTGCCTTCTATCTCTTGGCAAGGGAGGGGCAAACCCGCTAAATAATTCCAAGTAAGTACGCCACTAATGAGCTCCACAGAGCTACAGCACACAATATCTAGCTGTTTAATATGCTAATTCCTGCATCTTAATATTAGGCATATTAAAATCAGTGTGCAGAACCCGTACCTTTCCTCCAATAATATTAGTTTGCTTTTTCAATTACTTATACTGATCTCACCCTTATCATCATACAATAGTACAGAAAGAACTTAACATATTAAAATGTTCTCTCTCCGTAATCTAAGATGCGGATGACCTTGAGGATTGTGGCTTCTGCCAGGGTATATTACTTCTATCTTGTTACATTTATGTTAAAAGAAGGACCTGTTGTGATTGACAGGAACAATGATCTGATCTGAAGTGTTTTACTTGTCATTACAGGCAAACATGCTGTATATTTCTCATGAAGAGTCCATTCAGTGATGTTGAAATTGTTTTTCATTCGGTAATTGAGTATGGACCTCTCCTTGTCCAGTAGATGGTGCAGTACTGAAGTGTTTTAGATCACACAGAGAAAGCCACAGTGCACACAAAACAGAGTAGAGCAGGGACTTTCTGTAGCCATAACATAAGCTGTGTGTGGGTTTTCACACTCTGCGGTCTGATGCATTTGTGGTTCCGGGGCTCCTTACTTATACCTTTACAGGAAACAAGTCATTCCCATTATAATCCAATTAGCGGGCAACTTCCTAAATACTGCACAAATAAATTGCATTAGCGATGCCCAAACAGCCAAAGTGCGACTCAATATCAGGCCAAGTCTATAACAGTGAGGGAACAGGACGTCGCTGAAATGGCTGAGCATGCTTGCAAACACATTCAGCACAGAGACGTCGCCCCTGTCACCTCAAAAGTGACCCCGCCTACTGCCGGGTTGCCACCAATGGCGAAAAAGGGGCCGGCGCTGGAGTCAGAGAGACTAACTCCTCTTAGGTTTCTGTAACTGCATTTTTTCTGTGTTTCGGGGGGGAAAGTGTGGCTGAAGACAGAGAGTGGGCGGTTGAGGGCAGTTAAAGGCAGTATTCAATTTTGGCTGGCTCCATTCACTTAAGACTCACTGGCTATATCCGACCCCTGACCTTGTGCGATCCACAATTCTCTCTCTTCTGTCTGACAAAGAGAGAATATACAGCAAAGCAACTTCCCCGTGCCCTTTTCAAAGGCACCCTGTCTCCATAGTCGGACGTCATCCTTTTGTCCAGAGATACAAAAAATTCCAACAGCCTGCAGTAAAAGGCATGCATCATGAGTACAGACTGCCAACTTGAGAACAAAGTTAATTTGGGGTGGCACAGGAACGCTCTGCATTCACTGTTGGCGCCGATGGCTTTTTCACCCCACAGACAGCCTATACAGCCCGTATACGCACAGAGGAATGTCACAGAGCGTGTAAAGGAAATAAATCAGTCCATACGCAGTCACAGGACACACAAACACTTTACACAGATTATTCCTGTTTCATGCCAAGACGTGTCTGTGTACATGCAGTCAACTTGTTAATGGTTGTTTTTTTGTTTTTTTTTGCCAAAGAGGTCTGCAGTAGAAACACAGGCACAGTGATTGGCCTGCTTTAAAATGCACAGGCCTATGAAACGAACGACAGCATTAGTTAGGAACAGCGCCTCACCTGGCGTCAGTGAGTAAATAACAGGTGAGAAGGGAACTTGTAGCCCTCCCTGGTCTCTGAGTTGGACAACGCAGCATGCATTAAATATGTATTTGCACCCAGGGTCAATCAGGTGGTTATTTCTAACTCTATCACAAGGGCTTTCCTACCCAAGCCAACAAAGCCTAGGTTTCATTTTCAAAGAGCATATTGGACCATTGTTGTGGAACTTTCATTACAGCCAAAGTCTTGCCTTGACTTTCTGCAGCTGTTGGCTGTGCGGTTAAGTGAGCCCCAGTGCAACTGGGCCGACCTCACGTTTACTGGCTGTAATCTCACAGCAATGGCAGTCTGTTAAGACTCCTTTCCTTCCACTTTGCTTCCTTTAGTTACAAGGAGATCTGTGTTACTATTGAGTTAAACCTGGATTACTAAATATGAATAAGAATAAGAATAATGTTATAAAAATATTATTATTGTTCCAGTAGTAGTTATATAACATGAGCATTTTGAGCATTCTATTGGAACTTTGTATTTTAATCATTGCCATACCATTGGGACCTTATGCCACGAAGATGTAATGGATATGTATTTAGCATCATGTTTAAAATTGAATAAAAATTATTTTATGTGTTTTCAATTACATCTTTCCCTTAAATTGCTTCAATTGTAACCAAGCAACAATGAAGCCACTTTCACTTTGAAACATATCAACTTCCACATCTCCATACCCACAAGACAATTTACAGGCAGACTTGGCCTTTCTCAGAAACGTGATTTACACCCACTTCCACAAAGGCCTGAGGAGACCAGCATGTGGCGTCCAAGGTGGTAAAACCTCAACAATCAATAACCTCAACCACCTGGACATTACCTTCAGTGCTGCTTCAGTAATGCACAGCAATCAGAATTGTTATTTTAATAGGGTAGGTCGCATCCCACCCATTCCATACATTAAATAAACACACTTTATATAAACAATCACTGCCAAAACATCGAGATCAAGACACAAGATCAATCACTCTTAATGGAGTTCGTTGCAAAAACATGGTCAAGCACATTCCCAAGTGATCTGTCAATGTACGATTGTTTGATTTAGTTTCAATCGCACAGGAATGTTACCAGTAATTCAGCCTTTACAGCTTCAAAGCAATATTTATTAAATGAAAAAGACCTTAACAAATCTTCACAACGTTCTTCGTGGTAATATTAAATCAGAATTGAAATTTTCACCCAAAATTTCTCCCAGTTTGGACTAATAATTCTAGATAAAATATAGATAAAATATGGGCATTAATACATTTAATAATTTTACTCACAAAGCTGCAATGTTACCCACCTGAAGTTTCTACAAAGGTTGTTTTATTTTCCTCCAACAATAGTTGTAATGCACAACCAGAGTTTTAATCCACCTAAATATGTCACAGCTTGCCTTCACCCTTTGTTTTCCGTCACTACTTCTGGATCCTGTAAACTAATCATCTAATCATTCGCTTAACACACACACACCCATGTGCACTGGTCCAATCACCCTCTGCTCTCATTCCCCCTGTACCTCCCCGCTCGGTTTTCTTATAACCCCGTCACTCACACTCGGTCGGGGTGAGATGTTGTAAATGTTGCCTTGCCCAGTTTCTAAGTAATCCTGTCAATTAAACCACGACCACGACCACGTCTCTGTGCCGTGCCTCGGAAGCCGTGTCCACCGGTACTCGGTCTGCGCCCGTTGGGCCAGTCAGCTCGGAGCTGCTCTTGGGTTCACCTGCTTGCCCGTTCCTGGGGCCCGTGACAAAACATGTGTTTTAAAAAAAGTCACAAGCTAAAATTCCCACTGTTCCTGCTAAAGCCCTATTAATGCTGGCATACTGGCCAGAACGAAGGGATATTTCTGAGGTTGCTTTGAAAATATGATCTGATGTGTTAAATCAAATAATAAAAAATAAAAAAAACACACTATATCATGATGTCAACATAAAATTCCTCAGCTTTGAGGTTCAGAGGAAATGGCTCTATTTCAAGATGAGATACTTCTTTGTAAGCATTTCTATGTGAGCCAGTGTAATTTGTTTCTAAAGAATTATCTCCTTTGACCCTGTAGGTCTGTGGAGCCATGGATCCATAAGGCAATGACTGGGCCTATGCAATCAAAATACAGCACTGTTATGAGTTATACAAAAATTGACAAATAGCTCTTTATTGTAATTGGCATGCTCATTACCCTGGTGAATAAACAAACTTCTGGTTATTGTATTGTAGAAAGCAACACGTTTAATTCTGTTAAGTTAAATTTTGTTCAAAGGAATTAAATAAAAAGTTCAATGGTTCATATTTTCTAAAAGTGAAGGTAAAAAAATAATAATAGTGGTTGTACCAAAATAGCAGTAATTATCATATAATAATTATCATGAAGGACATTTTTCCCCTCATTTACCTGGTGTATACATTCTGTCTCATAAGACTTGACATAGAAATTGTTTCCTGTATCAACATCTCGAGCTAGTAAATAGGCATTAGCCTTTTTCTACCAACATCATATTCCATCAAATCTGTGTATAGATGAACGTGAATCTCGGAGCATCTGTTGCGGTGGCTGAGGATTTAGGAAGTCTAAGGTTGGCTAAACAGAAGGGAATGTGGCTTCTCCTGAGGCCTGAGGCCAGCTTCCAGCACTCAGGCTTTTAACATGCAGGAAGCTTGAGTGTTAGAATGACACGTCATTTGACAAAAGCATACAGCTCAAACCTTGATACCTGTTTGAGCTGAGATTGAATGACCCCCTCGATTACAAGGGAAAAGTGCCACCACTAACAAAGGCTTTTTGTTGTCGTCTGAGATTACACCCAAGGGCTTGTACCCCCCTCCCTCTATGACCTATGTACTGCTTGTAAAGTGATGCTGAAGAATCAAGCTGCAGTTAAACAGCTAAACAAGGTTACAGCTTTGTGCCGCTCCCTCCTGCCACAGAGTGAAAAAAAGCTGTAATGCAATTTAAAACCCTGGTGCATTTGAAGCCCCCTCAGCCACTCACAAGCTGATTGTGCAGGACAGGAAGGAGTCCTTCACAGAGACAAGGCCACTGACAATATTGCCTGACTTTCCACACATATCCTCTTATCCTCCCTCACACACACTCACAGACACATACTCACACACACACACTCACACTCACTCACACACACACACATTCACAGACACATACTCACACACACACACGCACACATTCACATACTCACACACAATCACTCACATCTTCACAGACACACAACGACCCACACACACACACACGCACAC